>WYDF02267918.1:0-18416 GCA_009867245.2 Adranes taylori
AATTCGCGAATACGGGAACATGTATTCGTCAAATTTTGACAGAACGTTGCCTTTGAAATACGCGCTTTATTATATACTTAATGCGGGATCGGGAATACATTTTATTGACATTTTCACACAACGTTGCATTCAAATACGTGCATGGCTTTATATACTTAAGGCGGGAATACTGGATTACGGTAACAGTGGAACATGATATACAGGAATACGGGAAGAAGGGAATATGGGAAGACACATTTTCTTGAAATTATGTTAGGCATATCGCTGGTCTCGGCAATTTGACCATGACGCTGGCCGCGGCAAAGCCGCTGCCTTTTGACATAAGACTCAGGTTCATTTCATATCAGACAGAGCCACAACGAAGCATGGCCGGGTTTACCTAGTATATATATAAATAAATAAATATATATATATATATATATATAAGATTAATAGACTTCGATACCGTTTGACCGATCATCATGTAATTTGGCACATATATGTATTTTATCAGGAGAGAAGGTATTTACGATATCCACATTGTTGTATTTCGCCACTATATGGCGCTGCACTACACCAAGTTCTACACCGTTCAACCAATCGCCATGAAAATTTATATACATACGTATTTGAGTACGAAGAATGTTTCTATGCTATTTACTTTGTTGTAACTCGCCATTAGATGGCGTCGCAGCACGCGGCTGCAGGCAATCGGGGTATGTCTCTGGTGGTGGCAAAGCCGCGGCATTTAGGCCATGTTGTGGGCCGACGGAATTGGAACATGTCACTGTCCGAGGCAATTAGACATGTTGGTGCCAGCGGTCAAGTCCCTGGTCCCGCGAATTAGTGGCAATTAGATATGTCGCTTGTCGCGGCAAAGCCGCAGAAAAGCCGCAGCAAAGCCACGGCAATCAGACCATGTTGCAGGCCCGCGGCCTCAGCCGCGGCAATTAGACATATCGTTGGCGCCGCGGCATTTAGACCATGTCGGTGGCCGCGAAAAAGCAGTTAGGTCATGTCGGTGGCCGCGAAAACGCCGCGCAAATTAGGCCGAACCTAGCGGAGCTGTCGGCGCCGTAGGCAAATATGATGACCAAAACAATGTTTGTCGGTTCCGCTAGTAAAATACAAAATCAAATTCATAATTAAAATATTAAATAATTTTTCTCCTTTTTACACTATTTCTGCCTCATGGAGAAAGGAAATGCTTTACCCCTTTTGTACTCTATTTTCCAGTCTATCCACAACCCGTTTATAGAATCTATGATATTATAAATACTCCTATTATTTAGAACTTATATAAAATCGTTTCGAAAATATAAATTAATTCGTGTTAAATTGAAATAATAGTAATTTAATATTAATTCCAAGCAACAAGCGACATAAATATCATTATATTTTTATAAATATAATAATTAAAATGAAACATTCGGTATGTATGAAAATAAATTAGTTTAATAGTTTTGTGGAATAAAATTTTTTTACAATCAAATGTAACAAGTATGATAATAAATGTTTAAAGTGTAAAATTTATAACACTTTTTACTAATCGCATACGCCTGAATAAACAATAAAAACATCATTATCATCAACATTATTTATTTATATTATCACAGGGTATTTCCTTAAAACCAATATTTTATTATATTGTAAAAATACTTAATATTTATTATTTTACGTTTTACAGGAAAAGTAAAGAATTTCATAAGCATAACTTATTTAATATTATCATAGGATTTTTCCCTGAAAACATTTTACTCAGTCCGTAAAATATTTTATATTTTGCGGAAAAAGGAAATAATTAAAATTTTTTTACTGCTTGAATAATGTATAGTAGTAGTGTATATTATTTGATATAAGTGTAGCTATGTAAATATGCATACAAAGAGCAGAGGCATACGTAAGGAGAGGACTTCAGAGGGTCAGCCCCCCCCCCTTCCGCATTGCATGTCAATATTTCCCCAGGAAATTAAAAAATATTTGTGAAAACAATAACATGTAGTTAGTCTATATTATATTTTGTAACGTAACATTTTCCACCGAACTTATGATTAGTAACACACTAACATTCCATCCAAATTCCAATGATTAATTAACTGCTGACTGTCACGAATAGTTTTAAAATGTGCTGCCTATTCGTTTCTTGTCACGCATGCAGCTCTTATTGATGTGGTGATTACCCGAGAGTGAGCGACAGAAAGCAATAATTCTTTGTGGACAACAGGAAATAACCTACAGAGATAAAAATGAGCAAGGTTTAGTGGGTATAACGAAATCTGTACATAATGATGGAAATCTTCTACGCTTTTGGGCGCGGTCGGGTCACTTATCTAAAACACACCTTGAGATATACAAGTTTTTGTTGTTCTTGCTGATAAAACTCCAGACGTAAGCAAACACGAACAGTTGGCAATACGACTAGGGCAAGAAGCCCGTAATAGGGGAACATTTTCTTGGAACTTGTCCACCGCAATGATGTTGTTTACTTCTGTATTTTACGAACATAGAAAAACAAAACAAAAATAAATTTAAAAAGTCACAGCCCATGACCGAACTATGTATTAAGCAATATATAAAGTATGTCTTCAAACCAGTCAATAGAAAACATCCTTCTACAAGTAAACAACAACCAAAAGAAACAATGCAATAGAAAGTCAAGGGTATTATGGACGTTTATGGTGCCCCGAAACAAATTGAACATTACGTACATTTGGAAATAGTACCATAAAAGCAATGGCCTTTTAGCAACTCACAGGAACGTGGAATTAACTTTTGGAAGATAATAACAACAAGTATCCTACACGTTATAACTAATATCTCTCAATTACAATAACACAGTAAGTACACTATACATTATAAATAGGTACCGTCTACAATAGGTCAATTATTTCTTACCTTCATAATATATGTAATATTCTTAATACTTCAATTTAAGAATATAACATATATTATGATAGTTTTATTCATTTTTACTACTATCACAAATTAATAATTTTTATCAGTTATTTAATATACAATTTAATTCTTAATTTGTTTGTATATGAAATAACTGATAAAAATAATTAGAGAATCAACAAACCAGAAAACAAAATTGCCCCTACATACACAGATGTGACGGCAGCAGCGTTGGCAGATATAATCACGCAACATCTTGAATCAATTTGATTTGCTTCTAATGAGATGTTCTTTGGGCAGAGTTATGATGGTGCTGTTGTTATAAGTGGGCTACTGAGTTCGCTCAAGAGTAGCAGAAAAGTACGCAACAGCACAATTTGTTCACTGCGCAGCGCATACATTGAAATTAGTATTGGCGCATTCGTGTAAAATATCAATGATCCGTAACACAATTGATACCCTGAAAAATATCACTAATTTCTTCCGACCGTTTGGACTTAGTGATGGGTTGCTAAAAAGAGTGGATAATAAGAATGGCGTGTGTGATTGAAATCTGACTTCAATATGTTACACAATGGACTGAAAAACATTTAGCTGTGTAACGATTTGTTGAAATGTATTCTACAAAATTTGCTACACCTGTTGCTCTCGAAGTAATGGAGAGAGATTTTGCAACACAGACGTACCATTTCCTTCTTGTTTTCAAAAAGATGTTTCCATACACTTCGGCATTAAGCAACGTTTTTCAGTTTGGCAATGTGAATTTACTACAGAGTTGCAAGCGTGTGGAAACTCTCATGTTGAGTATTCAGGACATCAGGATCTCAAGGTGTATATATTGGTGCAGAAAATTTGATTACTCCAGGTGAAATTACTACGCCACTAGTGGGCGCTAGACAGGCAAACAGAAGTAATATTCTAGCGATTCTAGCCCAAGATTTATTACAAACGTAACGTGTACTACCCTTTCCTTGATCACGTCATCAGCGAGCTTAAAGTTAGATTTTCGGATTATAGCCAGTGGCGGTTCCACATCTTTTTTAGAGGGAAGGGGTTTACGTAAAATATTATATTTTTAATATTCGAGGAGTTCGAAGGAGTTTTGGGATTATGTTTATTTTTTTGTTTTCCTTTATTTTGTTTTCTAATGTATAGTTTGTATTTTATTGTATCATTTTATTGTATTATAATTTTGGTGTTTTGTTTTGCTTTATTTTTATAAAATTAGTTAGAGTAAGAAAGAATATTATTATTGACGTTATAAGTTATGGCAATTATTAGTGGTATTATTTACAATATAAAGTACATAAATCAAATTATTCAAAATCTTATCGAGACTATTTGATATTTGCCATTCTTTGTCAGTTATTTCAAAATAATAAATATTTGAATTTATGCACACGTATAATTATTTGTAAATATTTTTTATTTTTATTGAACATATTTAAAACGTTATGAATTATTAGGCGTTAAAAAAGGTAATATATTATTATAGAAATACCTTCTACGTGGTTTATCGTCTGGAACAAAAGCTGGATTCGTTCTACCTTCCTCCATCATTTTCACCTTCTTAACAATCAGAAAGACGGAAAAGAAATTCCTGAAACCAAAGACGAAAAATTAATAATATTCATAAATTTTATATATTTATTATATCTATGGTTACAGGTAAATCGGTACTTATAAAACGCGGATTTGATATAATCTGACTTAAGAGTAGTCCACAGTATTAATATAAATGAGAAACCCCTTGTAAGAGGTTCGTGACCGAATAGATATGCGGATGGACATTGGGAAGAGGTGCTAACATACAAAGAGAAAGTATCAGAAGAACAATTTAATATCACATATCAAATTACCTTTAGTTCGCATCTTTACTTGTTATTTTGACAATGGAAATGGAATCTTAATCCTATCAAGTTTTGCATTATAATTAGCTTCACAACATATTGTCAGTAGATTAAAACCGCGAGCGAATTGCACATATATAAATATATATATATATATATATATATATATATATATATGAAGTTATAAATATCAGAGTATAATAAACCAAACTATTTAAACTGTTATTGGCTTTCTGTGTTTATCATTAAGAATATAAGTACTCTATTATAATAAGAACAGCAAATTCTAACCCAACCCTGTATAATCTCATTCAATGAGCATTTTATCTTACAAAAGAGCAGAATAAAATATAAAAACAGTATAGTAGTAAAATAGTAAATACGATCCTGCTTTGAAAAGAACAATTCTGTAACATGTGACCATTCATTTCGATGTCGATCCCATCAGAGTATTTTGCGTAAGGAACTTGGTTTAAAAGCATTAGCAAAACAAATGTTGCTTAGTAACGTATTCATTGAGGAGTCAGAAATGGGCTATATGCCTCAAACAAAATTTTGTGATAAAACAGCGGGTTTACATTCGATTGTTGCAGAACCCCTATATTATATTACCTGACGCAATACAAACTCTGGCGGCTTCAATATCACGGTCAAGAATTTGAAGCAAGGATATAGCCCATTTCTGACTCCTCAATGGATACGTTACTAAACAACATCGTCATATAAGAGCTAATGAACAACTCGAAGAGCATCGCTAGCTACCGTTCTATGTAGAGAAATGTACGGTTTGGTGTGGTTTCTGAGCTGACGGAATCATCGGTCTATATTTCTTTAAAAATAAAGATAGCCAAAATTTAATCGTCAATGGCGTCTATTATAGCGCCATGATAACGAACGAACTAGTTTCTACGTGAAATTCACACTGTGATATCTGGTTTCAACAAACCGATGGACATATTGAGAAATCACACCTCTGGATTTCTTTGGACTTTAATTAAGTGAGTGTAAGTGTTTTAAGTGTTATATAAAGTAACAAATCATTCTAGTTAGCCTTGCTGAATGTATTTATCAAGTTTTTAAAGTAATAAAGAAATAATTAAATAAATAACGCCATTAGCTTATCTTGTGCAATCGTTGTAATGTAATAAATATATTAGTCATCGAAACGTTAATTCTCCAACGCAAAGAACTTAATAAATATTGTAATTACATAAAATCTTAAGTCTGTGCCGGATAATAAAGCCCTTAGAAACAAACATCACTCGCGTAATTGGTTGGCCAGATTCTCGTCGTTTTTCCTGAACGAGTAATTGAAAATTGGACCATTAGAGTGAAGCTGAAGCCTAAAGCGTAGCTGAAGCAACATTTAAATGAAACAATCGATTGAATGCAAAAGGCTGAAAAAGGCCGTAACCGCAATGCAGATGTCCAAGAACACAAAGAAATAAATGAATTGTGTATTATGTAATAATTTAATATTGTGTTTTATGATGAGTTACGTAATAATAATGTAATATTTTTATAAAGCTACAATAAAAGCAGGAAATAGAAACTTCCAATCGCTTAAATAAAATAAAGTTTATATTTCTAGACTTACTGTAGACACTTACAACTTAAACAATTTTACGTATGATTCATAAATATTGTTCTTCTACTTGTTACCTGTAATAATTCGCTACTAACATATGAGTATGCTATACGTCTGATTATATATTGTCACATATTAGTTATTATATAAATTGGAGCTTAAAATAAAAGTAACAAAAATGTTTGAAATAGTTTTAATAAATGTTCTGGTACAATTCGCTTTATACTGTACATCAACGTACATTCAAACAATTTCACCTGGAAAATACATAATTGTAATAATGATAAACATTTTTAGTTTTTTTACTGTTTGTTGTACAAGGGATGTCATTTAATTTTGCACATAGCCACATAGAGGGCGCAAGTAAGAAAACATATTGTTCCAAAATTAACCTCAACATTATATTGACACGTGTTGAAAATTTAGTCAAAACACAACGAGTGGCTTAGTCACGGTGAATTTTTAAAGTTAGTAAGGCATTCAAAAACATGGAATTGAATCGTGAGTCACACAACAACAATGAATTACCGAGTTAGCTGCTGTTTTTGGTAATCGACAATTTCTCGCTGGTACTCTGAATTCAAACGTGGACGCACAAATTTCAGCGATGATCCTAGGCCAGGTCACCCAGGAAAACGTTAATGCTGTACGCGAGATGATTAATGTAGATCGTCATATGACTTAGCAGGAGATTGAGAGTTCCTTAGGCATTTCTAAGGCCTCAATCCAAATGATTTCACATGATCAGTTGAGTGTGAAAAAATTAGTTTCTAGTTGGATCCGACATCTGTTGATCGAGGAACAAATGGCGGCTCGTGTCAGTTGGTGCCGAAGAACTCTGAATTGTTTCAACACAGACCATCCTCCAAAAATGTGTACAGTATCGTCAGTGGTGACAAATCTTGGATTTATTCTCATGAACACGAGAATCTACTGTTTGGGTGTTTCAAGATGAGCAGAACCCAACCAAAGACATCTGTTCACCACAATGTGCCTAAAAAGATGGTTGCAACTTTTGTATCGAAATCCGGACATGTGGCTACAATTCCTTTTCAAAATCGGAGGACGCTACGCTAACTGCTGATTGGTATACAACCGTTTATTTGCCAGAAATCATTTTCGACTTGCGAAAAATCAACCCACAGGGTTGGATCATCCTTCAGAATGACAATGCGAGTACTCACACTGCTCGACAAACATTTGAGTTTTTGAGTAACAAAACATCGAATTGCTTGATCATCCTCCGTATAGCCCCGATTTCAGTCCCAGCGATTTTTTTAGATTTCCCGCAATCAAGAATGCACTGCGTTGTCAACGCTTTCAATCACCTGAAGATGCAATAGATGCTTTCCAACTGACCATTTCGAGCATACCCATTAATGAGTGGAATAAGTGCTTTAACAATTTATTTGTTTGCAAGTACTTTGCAAAACAATAAAGGACTGAAATTTAAACTAGTGCTTTTTGTTAAAGCTATTCCTCTACATCCCTCTACATAAGACTTAAACGCACGGACCCGGCGACCACGGCGGACGCGCTTGATGTTACGCGGTTTGCTCTCATGGGTATCGCCGCGGTCCTTGGTTTCAAATCACAGCTTTTCTGACAGAGTCACAAATATTTATCGGGTGATTAAAATACTTAAGCGTGCGTTTTTTAATTTGCTTAATCGCTTAAATATTAAAGGAATTTTCGATACCAGAAATTAAACAATCTTCAAGAAAATGAGAAATTCTATTGTATGTAGCTACTCGAGATAATCTAGGAATCAAATGAATGGTCGATTGTCCCCTACTTCTCATATTAGTTTCTACTGCTGAACAACGAGTTGGAGTACATGTTGATAACACTTTCAGTAGTTTTCAGGCTCTTAGTCATTCAGTACCTATTACACCTTTCTTCATCCCCACAACTGAAACGCGCTATCACTTGTTTTCTCTCCATCATGTTTTCCTATAACCCTTCCCCATTACTGATATCTTTATATCTACTAGTGTACTTACTGTTTCTCAATGGTCACCAACTTTTTGTAATTCCGCATTATTCATCCTCACTTCCACTTCATTCACCACGCACATTCAAGTCCATCATCATCTCAATCCACCATTCTACCGACCATCCTATTCTCCCATATGTTCTGTTCCATTTTTTTGTCCATTCAATTATTCATATCCCATTCCTTTCATCCTCTAACACTTTCAAGTATATTCCCGTAACTAATGTATCACTTTCATCAATTATTACCTTTTTCTCATACCTTGCCATGTTCATCATTCCTTTGTCTCAACACTTGCACTTGCCGAGATCTTGCCAAAGAATGTCACCCGGCGTTGAATTTTCCACTCCGATTGTTTTCTTCGGCATTCCAAGTCTCAGCATTTTTTCACTCCTTACATTTCCGCGCCGTACATCATTATATTCCTCACACAAGCCTCCATCATCATCATTCTCATGCATTTCAAATCTCTTCTCCCGCACACTTCTTAACCGGTCAATTGCCACTTTTGCTTTCTTTACTACCATCTCTACGTGTTCATTACACTTCATATTTTTACAAATCATAAATTCTAAATACTTATAGCTTATAACTTTTAATGTCTATTTCTTCTAATTCAAATTTATCCTTTTAGCTATCTTTCCTTCTTGCTGTATCCTTTTTGTAATCTTTCTTTTCACTACATATCTATTGACTCTTTCTATTATCTCGTTCATTTCCTTTTTCGTCTGAGCATATCCCAAACGCCCACACTCTCTCTCCCCATCATAATTCCGCCCCTCTATCTCTTCTTTAACACTTCTTCCAAATCAAATATGTAGATAGATGCTAAACAGGCTACTACTCATCGAATACCCTTGCCTGACCCACATTTTATTTCAAACCATTCTGACACATTGCGTCTAACCTTAGTTCTCTCGTACATTTCTATTATGACCCTCCTTATTCTCTTTGTTATTCCAATATCATTGATCCTTTTCAATAGCTTATTACTCACAATGTTGTCAAATGCTCCCTATAAAGACAATAAATATTTCCATTCAATTACTTGCCGCCCCCAACGAGCTGTAATCAGGGTTCACGTGCCGCCCTGTAGCACAACATGTCATTACCATTTTAATCTGGGTTAGTATTTGTGAAGTAATTCTAACTATTTCATCGGATGACAGTTGTGCCATGTGCGACTAAACGTCAGACTTTTTATATAGTAAATATGAGTCCCGGACGGGGTAAGCATTTTTTCGAGACACAAGTAATAACAAATATTAATTTGATAATTTTTTATCATAATAAATAATGCCAGCGTGGAGGTTTAACCATGAAACAATTAAACATGCGACCACCAGCAAAACGGAAAAGAAATTAATAAAAACATCTAGGAGACTCCATCAACCCAATGACGAATGAATCGATCAACGGCAGGAAAACGGTGGCCAAACCAAATCCTGATGTATAAGTTGCCTATCTTAATAGATACGGAAAACAAATACATATTAAAAATTATTTGTCTTCGAATAAGTGCCCGTTAGCTCAATTGGAAGAGTAATCGACAGGTCCGGCTTCGAGCCCAGGATGGGCTAAACTTTTTTCCGAGACACAAGCTATAAGAAATATAAATTTCATAATTTATTCTATTAAATAATGCCAGTGTGGAGGTTTAACCATGAAACAATTAAACATGCGACCTCCAGCAAAACAGAAAAGAAATTAATAAAAGAAAACAGGTGGCAAAAACAAATACTGATGTATAAGTTGCCAATATTAATGGATACGGAAAACAAATACATATTAAAAATTATTTGTGTCTTCGAATAAGTGCTCCTTAGCTCAATTGGAAGATCAATCGACCGGCAATCGAGAGGTGCGGGTTCGAGTCCCGGACGGCGCAAACATGTTTTCGAGACACAAGTACTAAGAAATATTAATTTCATAATTTACTCAATTAAATAATGCCAGCGTGGAGGTTTAACCACGAAACATCAAATATTTAACCATATGTATATATATATATATATATATATATATATATATACCTTATTCTCTGATGCTTCTGTCATACGCTTTTGTTACCAACCTTGAGTTGTTATCTATCGTCCCTGGTATGGTGAATAATACCGTGTCCAGCACCAAGATCCTTGATGGTGGTCATATAATAGAAAACAACTAGAAACCCACTAGAAGACTAGAACCTCTAGAATGTTTAGAACCAGAAGCACTCCAAGTAGAACCACTTGAAAAACGTTCCCACCAAGGAGTATACGAAGTACCCTGCAATGAATGCGATTTAGTCTATCTCGGTCAAACAAACAAAAAAATACGTGCCAGAATATTGAACAACGGGAATAGGTACATCAGGATATCAGCTCTCGCCCAACATAACTGCACAACTGGTTATAGAATAGCTGTCGAAAATTCTAGAACAATAGCAGAAATATACTATAGCAAAAGAATTACCAGAGAAGCCATAGAGAACGACTAAACACGATGAACAAACGAAACGACAGCCAAAACATTCCTAGTACTTGGAAACTTGTATTACTTCCGTACCAAGAAAATAAACAACTACAAAACTACGCCAACAACAACAAAACTACGCCAACAACAAACTGGACAAAAATGGATCTATGATACGGCCACCATCCAGTATACGATCTAGCATACGACAACCACCAATGATCTCCGTTTACGAGACGGTATTATTCACCATATGGAGTATAATAGGCGTCAACACAGGAAGGATAACAAGAGCTTTTGCTAGAAGCATCACATAATTAGATGTGAGACTTTTTCTAAAGCTTAGTTAAACCAGGATGTGATTTTGATAAAATGTGGGTAAACTGAAATTCCTTCTTGCGAGGTAGTAGGAGGCTGACATTCCTACGAGAAGACAAGAAATGACTTAAAGCAATAGTAAATGAAGAAGACGGATGTGACACTTCAGAAGATGACGAAATAGACCATCAGAATAAAAGTGAACATGATTCAAATAGCAAAGAGGAAATGACAAGTAGTGAGGGACATGATAAGTATGAAGACACTTTATTATGGAGAAGATTGCATGAAATGGTGAATTACGTGCCCAAATCGAAATATTTGTATCATAATAAAAAAACATTTACCAGGACCTCTTCATGAAGCTAAAGAAACTAAAGCAGAAGTTGATATATGGAACATTTTCGGCTTGAGTTAATGCCAGAGGACTCACGTATCTACCTGATTTTTAATTGATTCCTAACTGCAAGTTCAACGCTTGTTCGACCCTTATAATCGGATTAAAATCGAAGCAGGTATACTATTTCTTTTGGGTCCTCTGACGTTACCTTAAGCTACATTTTCTTTGAAGACAAAATGATTGATATCATTCAGAGTTCAGAGGTAGAAACAATATTTATCTGTGGTGGAGGGAAAGGGGAAGAACGGAATTTTTAGCTTCCATAAAAAGTGAAGAGTTATAAAAAAGTTGCTCAAAAATTCAATATAATAAGTTTCGCTAATTCAAAAATATATTAATAATTTATTAACAATAAAAATTAATTTAAACTATAAACAGAATATTAATCCAATAAAAATATTACTAAAATTTATGTTTTGTAAAATTAAAAAATTCCTGGACGTCACTGAAATTCATACGTTTTATTATATTTTACATAAAACAAACGTTGATGTATTTAGTTTTGACTATCACTTTGTAACTCATCAATTAAACTCAAATAGACAATAGTTGCTTAGGGTAATAATAGATTAGCACAGAAACCCATAGCTGTAACCATGCTAGAAAAGCAGACATAGCATGTCTTTGGATTTAATATCTTACCATTCGAGAACATTAAAATAGTAAACATTATGTGTATTAAAATATTTCATTAAATGCATTTTTTTTAAAACAGTGGCGAATGGGTAAACCAAGTTCGGACCGTCATTTTATACAAAATTTAAATTATACTTATTACGATATGTGATCAGTTTAAATTCCTCCCATTCGGATCCGCAACTGATAACAACATTTATTACATTGCAGGAGTAGCATCTGATAGATCTCTTAAATAGTAAAATATTTTTTCTCTAGTTTACTTCTATCCACTATTGTTCAGGAATTATGCGTATTTATATATTGACTTTCGGTTACCATGGCGAGTTTATAAGATATTAAGGCCTATATCTTTGGAAACATTAGAGGTAGGCTCCTCATGTTTGGTCTCATTTTAAAGAGAATCACAAGGGCTATCAAAATGTATAAAAATATACAAGGTGCTACTAAAGAGTTTTTAATTGCTGAAAATCAGCTCAGAATGTTTAGTTGCTCATATTGGCAAAATTGATCTCTCTAGGCCTTATATGTATAAGTTTTCCAAGTTTCCTTTCTCCTAATGTCATAGGAAATTCCAGGTGTGTCATTTAATACAACAACGATTAAAGATGAACCAACTTCAAAAACAAATGAAATTAAGTTTTTGAAATATTTCATATATGTTTAGTCAATTTAATATGGAATCGTTTGTGTTTATAAGTAGAGTGATTGCTGTATGTTGTAAATAGTTACCTACATCTCAATACAAGCACATTACATTATGGAAAGTTACTCTCCGAACTGATATAGAATCATAATTTGTTTTAATAATTTATTGTAATTGTTATTGTCAATATTATCTTTTAATGATGATACAAATATTGTTATACAACGTACTTATATTGTTTAAGAGTATTAATATTTTAAGCACCTTGTTTGTCTGAGAAAAGTATGTAAGGTACCTTGAAAAATAATTATTGTGAAAGGTAAAATTACATTACACTTTGATAATTAAATTAAAACTTTAAATAATATTATGAGTGTAATTCTATGTATTTTATTTGTTTTAAAATATATACTGAGAAATAAATTAAAACAGCAATGCAATGAATTCTTTAGATGTGTATGGATCTTCAGTCCCCCACCTCGCCCTTCCCCAAAATTTTTAATGTACTGAATGTCAAAACCCTCCAAAAAGTATATAGGCAAAATTTTAATCTTGTGAAATTTGGAACTTTTGGAAGAATATGGAAATTGTCCCAGGATGTTCTAAAAATTTCAGAATACATTCTTGAATGTTTCTAAACTGCCGGACTTTCCCGAATTTTTGGGAAAATCAATTACCAAATGTGACAGCAAAAATTATACAGTAGAACACAGATTCAGTAGAGCCCCAGGTAATAGGAATATGACAAAAATGTGCTAGGAATATGCCAAGAATTTGCTGTGGACATAGCATATTCATGCATTATGTCTAGAATATTCTTGGCATATTTGTGCTAATTGGAACTGGAATTATTTGCTTGTAATGCATATACTAAGCTGCATACCTACGGATATTAATCGGGAATGTGTGGATAATGTCTGGAATAAAATCAAGATTATCTGTAACTCAGAGTGGATAGTAAACTAACAGCAGGAAAAAGCATAAAGAAGCAGACATGGATGACAGAAGAAATATTAGAACTCATGGACGAACGAAGGAAACACAGGAACAAAAATGAAACAATGTGCAGAGAAATAAACAAAACTATTAACAAAAAGATCAAAGAAGTAAAAGAGTTGTGGCTACAGAACGAATGTAGGGAAATCGAGTCCTTGGAACAGAAACATGAAACTTTCAATCTACATAAGAAAATCAAAGCCGTAACAGGAGGAAACAGCTCACGAAGCAGTAATTCAATATTGGACAAACATAACAACCTGCTATACGAAAACGGAAGAATATTGAAAGATTGAGGGAATAAATGGGCGAATTATTCGAAGAAGAGGAACAGACTGGAACCAATGCCCTGGGATTTACAAGACCAGAAATAACAATCAGCGAGGTGACACAGGCAATAAAACGACCGAAAAACAATAAGGCACCTGGGCCGGATAATATACATGCCGAAGTACTAAAACTATTCGAAGACGACCAAATTAAACTCCTAACAAGTCTACTCATCAAAATCTATGAAACCGGAGATTAGCTTGTAGACTGGCTAGTTTCCAGCTTCATTCCTCTTCCTAAGAAAACAAATGCCATCAAATGATCTTATTACAGAATTATAAGCTTAATGAGCCATGCACCTAAAATCCTTCTAAGTATTGTTCATTCACGAATATATAGAAGAATCGAGGAAAACGTTAGCAATGTTCAGTTTGGGTTTAGAAACGGACTTGGAACACGTGAAGTTCTATTTTATATCCAAGTTCTGATACAAACATCCCGGGACGAAAACTGCAATATCTATGCATGTTTTATCGATTTCGAAAAAGCATTCGATAATATGCAACATCACGAACTGCTTCAGATATTGACGAAATCCAGTATCGATGATAAGAATTTGCGCCTAATTAGAAATCTATACTTACAGCAAAGGGTGACCGTACGCGTAGGACATGATGCCTCACAAGAATTCATAGTACAAGGAGGAGTGCGTGAGGGCTGCATTCTATCACCGATGATATTCAATACCTACTCGGAAGTTGAGGGAAGCTATCAATGGTAGAAAACAAGGCATAAAAATCAATGGCGAACGCATTAACAACTTACGATACGCGTATGATACAGTCCTGATAGCTGATAGTCCGGAGGATCTGCGAGAACTAATAAACCATGTAGTGGAAGCCTGTGACAGATACGGTATGAAACTAAACTGTAAGAAGACGAGAATCCTTATAATAAGCAAGAACGACGAAATACAACATCAATGTAAAGCAAAGTATCATTGGAAACAGTGGACAAAGTTATATATCTGGGGTGTAGTCTAAACAAGGATTGGGACCACTCACAGGAGATTAGATGTCGCATAGAAGAGGCGAGAACTGTTTTCAACCGCCTTAGAAAGATCTTATTTGGAATGCACCTGAACAGTGATAAAATAACGCGAATATTGAGATGCTAGTGTTTTCCACACTTCTATATGGAGGGGAAGCTTATACTTTGACAGAGGCAGCATCTAAAAGACTAGAAGCCTTCGAAATGTGGTGCTACCGCCGCATGCTCAGAATTTCATACGCCCATCATGTCACAAACAATACCGTGATACAATGTATGAAAAAAACCTGGAAGTTATGAGTACTGTGAAAGTCAGAAAGATGTCATACTTGGGGCATGTAATGCGCAACGTGAAATACCAACTAATTCAGATAATCCTGCATGGCAAGATGAAGGGCAAAAGAACGCAAGGGCGAAGACGAACATCATGGTTGAGGAATATTAGATAGTGGGCGGGGATGACGACTGTGCATTTATTTAGAGCAGCTGTCAACAAGGTCATATGGACCAACATGATTGCCAACATCCATAGAGGATAGGCAACAACAGAAGAAGAATGCATTTACACAAAGATGTATGTTCAAACAATTTTGAAAAAGTCAACTGCAAAACGGGCAAACTAAATAAAATTAGCAATTCTTAAGAGTCATACGACTCTCTTATATAACTCATATATTTCGACTCTCTTATATATTTAGAACACCAAAATTGGTGTACGAAAGATAAAATCAGTAGGACCGGCTCTTCACATAAAGAGTCAGTGTCGGTGCTTTGCGGAACACCGGTGTTCCGTGAGCTTAGAGAAAGTATTCTGCAAAAATGTAAATTGTACATCTTATATGTTCTGTACATACGGTTTTATTGTATGTATAGTATTATATTTTATTATAATGTCCCACAGAAATTTTATGCGTACCATGATTCTGAAAAGTTAAGTGACAGGTCAACTATTGTTAGGGCAATCGGAAGGGAATAATAAAAATAATATAAAACTTTTATTGGCATAAGCACAATTATAACAATATATAACAAACAAAATATTTCATTACAGCAATAATACAGAAGAACTTGTATAACTCAAAGTTCGAGTGACAAGAAAAAAAAATTGAACAATCAAATAATTCAACCCCCCAAAGAGGTCAATTAAAGAATGTCTCTACGATCAAAAATTGAACAAAAATTCTATAAAATACATGTACAGTATATAGTATTACATGTAACTTAAATTTTCGATTCAACAAAATTAATTTAAAAAAATTATTCATTTGAAATTTATTTGATAAAGATTATTACTCCTGCGTCAGCAGTCTGCGTCTCATTGACCTCCACCATACATATAGACACAGCTACGCATTACTTCTAACATACACCTAGACTCAACCCCATATTACATGTTCGTATTTACATTTCAATTACAGTATTGTAAATCAAACATTTTTGCTCACTTAACAATTCTCACTTCAAAAAGTCAGATTTTTTGCTTGTTTCTTTGAACGTTGTCTTTGAGTCTTAGCATATTTATCGAACCTAACAATTGATAATAAAAATAGAATTTTCTCCATAAGACTAACATTAAAAAAATTGTCGAAGTTCATGTATATGTAATTCCTGGTTCTCTTTAGCTCCATATAGACAATTGTCAGCTTGGATATTGTCCGTCACTTAAGCAGTGATGTCTTGATGCCTATCAAAATATCGACTGCAAGTTCAGTTTCATTTGTGCATTTTCCTACATTTCCTCTTTCAATTTGTTCCTTTACAAATTTCGCCTTATTAATACATTTCATAATGGATGTCTAAATAATATTGCTACATGGCTGTTTACACGTTTGTGATGCTTAAAGATTGATTAAATTCATATTGGCAAAATCTCCGATGAGTATATTTTTAACCAACAGACGGCTGTAGAAATGTTTAAGGTTTTTAACAAAGCCTTGATCTATTGACTGAACAACAGATGTCTTGTTGGCAAGGAAAGGATGACTTTCACCTTTTGTGAGCAGAACTTTTGTCAATAAGAAGGGAATCTTCTGTCCATTCAAATTTCTTGTACAGATTTAAAAGCCGCTTTTCCAAAAGTTTACTAGTCATCCACGAAGTGCTTCTCCTTTGAAAACTTGGACTTTGCTTGGATTTCCTGGTCTTCTTCATCCCCAGATACCTTCATACATACTTAGCTTGGCTGTTCCTTCTCTCTTGAACAATGATGTCCGTGGTAGTTATCTCGCTTCTTCATTTAATAATTCTGATTTATAAAAACGGTTCTTTCAGTAACCTTGTCCTATGAGTACTTACACGTTCGTAGAGCTTGAAGAATATTAAGATTATTACTGCCAAAATCTCCGATGAGGCTAGAAATGTTTAAGATTTTTATGATGGCTTAGTCCATTGGCTGAAGAGCAGATGTTTTATTGACAAAGTAAACAAAATATTTAATCAATTAAAAAAACCGGCAGGACCGTTCACATTCAGGTCCTCTATTTCTTTTTCTATGTTTCCACATTGACTTTCGCTTTTCACTATGTTGTCTTTGTTCTGCAAGTAAGATGATATTAATATTTTATAAGGAGTTTTAGCATTTGACGATGCCATATAAGACGCAAGCTGACACTGCATGTAGAGTGATTTCGCTATAACATGTACATAAAAATCCATCTACTGCGCACCTATTCGCTGAAGCAATGGCGTCAGAGATTTTGTAAAAATAGAAAATGTACGTAGAGAAAGTGACAGGTAGAGAGAGAGAGAAAATGAGAAGCGCGAGGCAAAAACAACTGGCGCCGGCCATACAACGCTTGCACTACGGTGGTCTTTTAATTGCTAGTTTTGCTCGAAGAGGGAAGACATTAGTGTCTAGAGATTTAAAGAAATTTATGGTTTCTTTGCACGTGCATTCATTTTGGACAACTGTTTTTCGAGTATTTTTTTTTGTTGCTCACACAAATACAGAATTTGTACATGTATGTGTACTGGACGCCTATTTCGAGGAGAGAGAATCTTTTTTAATTTCTTTTTGTTCGTGGCTTCTTATCTGCAGCGAACAACTCTTAATGAGTTTAATGAACTTTGCATTCGTTGCCCTCGTCTGATCGAAGATTTTTTATGATATCCAATTTTCAATGAACGTTCCTAATGGGCGCACTGATGGGCGCACGCACTTGAAAGCTGCCCATGCAAAATTGCGGACACAATTTCTTTATTGGCTGGCTTCTGTATTGTGGCGGGGGGGGGGGGGGGGGGGGGGGGGGGCCGGGGGGGGGGCCCCCTACCCTTTAAATCAGTGTGGAGATCAATTGTTTTAATGCAAGGACCTGGGGCGGGGGGTCTTTCGTTCTTTC
>WYDF02267929.1:0-18415 GCA_009867245.2 Adranes taylori
CGCCACTCGCCTGGACTTTTCCTTATCCCTTTCTAACCTTCTTCATGCAGCCAGTTGTGGAGAAGTTATGTTAGTGATGCATGTTTTCTGGCTAATTGTTCTCGTGCACGTTTTTAATGATTCGTATATTTTCGTATATTATCGCCATAAATGTAAATAATCATTATAACCCTGCTCGACACCAATTTGTAACTATAATTTTCTCATGCTAACCTCGTTCTAATCTTATTCTAATCTTCTTCGATCTGATCTTCTTCTTCGCGCAGTTATTTGTGGAGATGCTATGCTAATCTAATACTCTTGATGTATCTTTTTTGTCTAATTAATTTCGTGTACTTCTTTCATTGCTCGTATATTTTCATATATTGTCACCGTAAATGTAAATAATCATTATAACACTGCTCAACAAAACAAGTTTTTCATTATTCTTATTATTTTTGTTTAATCTACTACTAACTCGATATTTAAAACCCTTGCTAAGATGATCTAAGAGAAAAACTCTTGCCAGTAATGCGAATTTCTGTATTATTGGTTACATGCAGTGCTTTATATTCGACGCTAGTTGGAGTCGTGTTTCTGTTTAGATAATTATATAATGTAATTAACTATAACAAAATCTGTGTTTTTTTATAAATACGCGGCTTTGGCGCAGAAATTTGAACTCATAACCTTTGTGTTACTCGTTTAACTCTCTTTGTTTTGCGCTATTTGATGCATTGATGGAAGTGCGTCATTCGATTTAAAAGTAAAGTTACGTAATCGCTAATATATATTTAAATAAATAAATCTTCATTGACAATATAATAAACCACTCGGGTTTAACCAAATAAAGATCTATTTACAATAGATCTGTAGGGAAAATAAATAAAACTAACGAATTTTCAACCTAATTTTTGTTTTACAATTTAATATTTACAATGTAATAGGTATAATTTTACAATTTAATAATACTATAGAAAATCCTATGTAACTATACCCAGTAAAACAAACGGGCTTAACTATCCTAATAATATAATAATTCAAATAAATTCAAACTCATCGAGATAGACTCAACAATATAATAGAACCAATGAACAAAAAAATGTATGAAAATGACGTATTTTTTTCATTATATCTTTTCCCTATTTTCTAATATTAACCAGCGCATCAATTTTTACTAAAATATAGAAATATATATTATAAATAGAATTAGACAATGAATTAATGTCTAACTTGTTTATACATAACTATGCGGAACACCTCACAATCCATTCATTCATCCGCAGACAAAAAAGGGGGGAATATTATAATGGCCCTAAGCTAATGTGGAGATACCATCATTACAAATATATCTTTTGTCGTCGTATGGAGACAGGGCTAATTTATTCTGGGCCTGAGTAAATATATCGTGTCCTATAGATCGAAAATTTAGCTGTGTTCTGCGAAGCATTGTTTTTTGAAATAAACAAATCCTGCAGGAATTGCTTTGTTTTGGAGGGGAATTTAATAGGGATTGGATGGGAGAAAATTTAAGGTATCAAATCTATTTAAATTTAGATTCATGTCATTATATAAATTGTCTGTCCGAATATACAAAGTAAACGAATCTGTGACCATATAACACAGTTTAACTCTAGATCCATACATTGGCTTGACAAATTTATAGAAAAAGTCGTACATTAACCATTTAGATACTAATTGTACCGGAAACCTTAAAAATACTTAACAGGGGACATGTGAATAGCAACAAAGTCTTCAGAAAAAATTGCCATATCGCGAAAATTTAATTTAGCGATTAATCTCCGTGCTCCTTTATAGTTTCCCTGATCTTCCCAACTAGTTACAAGCCGAATATCCTTCCTTTTTCTGTTTTCAATAAATTAACCGAAAAAAGCATTGTTCATAAGCTTACAGAAATCCTTCTCAAAACTATTTGCCGCAGCCTGACGCATAGACGTATTTAACAAAATGTTTTATTCTAACCATTTTGATTGTTTAAATTTTAGGACTATGTGGATTTTTGTTAATTTTAGACCAATTTCCACAGCCTATTGCACTACTCTATAATGTGTAACATATTTCTCTTTATTTTGCAAATTTGGTGGAAGCATTGACTCAGCTAAGCAAGGCTAGTCATCATGAATCTCCTGCGGATTTTCAATATACAATATATACCCAACTGGAGAATCAGCTGAGACGTTTGTAATATCTAAATTATCTATTTCTTCCTGTGTTAAAAATTCCAACTCTCCATAATGTAAAGGCTGCGAGAGAGCCCATCCATACAAATTGTTCGCATCTCAGTAGGCCAGATAGGATATTGATTCAGATGGATTATAGGGGTAGTCGGGGTGAGTAATGAGTGGATTATTAGCCCTAGCATGTCTATGCATGCAACTTGAGATTCCACATCGAATTGTCGAGTTGGGTATAAGTATTGAAATCGATGTAGTTAAGAAAACGCAAAACGATATCGAGGAAATGTGTAAATTAGCAATAGAAAATGTTAACAAAAAACGGTTTATACCAAACAACAACATATTAAGAAACATAGAAGTGTTCAGATAATATGGATGATAAGATTAAATTACCAACCTTTTTAAGACAAGTCGGGAAATCGGACAAACTTCAACCGAAATATGTTGGGTCGTACAAAGTTATCAGCTACATAGGTAAAACTAGCTCTTTTCAAATACCCTCTAGCTCTTGGGTCTAGGTATACTCAAGCAACCAATCGCTTTGTAATATTCAAAACTCACTAATGCTGTCTAATCCCACATCTGAGCCTGTACTAATTTACATTCGACATTACTTAAGGTAAGTCAGCTCACGTTGCGCAGGATAATTCTATACGTCTCATATACATTACTGAGTACATTACTGTACATCCCATTGATTTAAAGAGATTGTTTTATGAATATACATCAATCTACATACGGATAGGTATATTATCATTATGATTATAATTTTGAATGAAACATAATTCCTGTACGCTTTATAGCTTTTGACATAGCCTCTCTCATGCATATTTAGCATATTATAGGAGACAGCAATGAAGCCTAAAATATATCTATTAAATTTTCATAAAGATATTGCGTATAGGCGAAATTTTCGAGAGTACTTATTAAATAATAAATTAAATAACTATTGCTTTGGAACAAGTGGAATGTGACATAGTTAGAATGGATAGGAGAAGAAAATTACAATATTTAATATAAGCAACAATTTTAAAGCAATTTTAATGTAACACATTAATCTTAATGTATATGTTACATTCCTGACCGTAGGGGTCAGTCAGGATATACAAGGGTTGGGTTAGAGCAGGATTCGTATAGTTACATATTTAAATTTCTGTATGCAAATATGTCTCTTTCTCTTTTTTTTTCTTTAGGAATCTCATTAGACATTTGCAGGCATCTAGCGAAAGATTAAACAAAAGACTGATGCTGTGAAAAGGAATAGGAACATTGCAGGATATCAAAGACTAGTCAATATTAGAGGAGGTAACAGGATATTCTAAGAAAATTTGGTTTAAGTCTCCGAATTGACCACAGACCCAGAAAGGATCGTCTAAGATTCCAAATCTCAATAGATGAGCATAGAGAATTCCATGTTCTTAATCTATTAATGGTAGATATTTTAAATCTAGATGTTATACCTAATATTGAAAATTAGAGTTTTCTTTTAATAACAGGATTAATTGAACATAATCTTTTTTCTACTACAATAGATGGAAAATAGAACATATTTTTCTTAGCAGACCAATATAGGAAAAGTTGATCAATTTTAAACAAATTCCTCTACTGACCCTTTGTGGCAATCGAGTCCACCTTCTCATTTCCATAGATTCCGTTATGAACAGGAATCCATAATATCTTGATGTTAATGAATAGTCTTTCTCTAATATTTCACAATATTCTTGAAGAAGATATAGATCAACAACATTCTATGGATTAGATAACACTACGAATATCAAAGAGAATTACTATGTAAGGATCAATTCAATACACTTCAGAACAACCCAGGCCTCCATGGCAAAAATATCAAACAAATCTGGGATTTTTACAGACAAATTTATATTGCAAGAATAGCAAAAAATTCCAAAACCTGAAGATGAATTAGAGGGAAGATATGTACCATCTGTAAAAAATTGGATCGAATTGTTCAAGTAAACTGAAGTTCAAGTCACTGAAGTTCTGATATCTTTCTCATAATACATGGTAAAGATTTTAATATCTATCGCTTCATATGAAATGCTAAAAAGTAGAAACTCCTTACCATTACCGGTGAACTTAGTTAATGGGTATACCTTTCTGAATGCTAGAATAGGAGGAGGAGGAAGTATCTTTCTTCGTGCAGGAGAAGTTCAATATGAATTGTTTCAACTTTTCTATTTGTAAAACGATAAATGACTGAGTACAAAAAAAAAATATACCTTGAAGATAGAAACACCGTATTCAAATCGAAAGGAGTCTCTGAGACCTCAACTAGCATTAATCTTGTAGAAGATGATCTCATGACACACAGACATATTCTTAAATACTGTTGAATTTCTTCGTCCGAATCTTAAAGGTACCTAAAAAAAAATATTTCACCCATAGACTAAAAGGGAGCGGATATACGATTTGTAAAAAATTATAACAATGGAAGAGTCAGCACCAATCTTCTCTCTCAGAGGAGGACTTCTTTGTGCGGAAAATCGGAAGGCTGAGCAGATCAAACCAACAATGCACGGCATAATTTTAACCGTTATGCAATCATGAATGTTATATTTATATATTTGTTATAAACTTGAGTAATTTTTGTTTTGCTCAGGCATTGACATTTGGAAAAGAAACGTCTCTGTTACTTCAACAATAGAGTCATTTTAGTAAGCCATAGTTACAACTGTCAACACATGCTTCAACAAACCGAGAGAGAATTGTGTACCTGAATTACAGTTATTATAATTTAAAAAAAAATTATGGCGGAAGCTGCAGGGTTATCACTAACCACAAATTATTGTTTCTAATCTATTACTAAATATAGGTTCGGGCCATACACTCGAAAATGAAAAATGTGTAGTAGTTCTAATAGTATGTTTCTAATCGTACGTAATTAAATAATGATAAAAGTCTATGGAAATAACTAAATGTTAATAAATAATTGACACTAAAGAAAACTGATAATCAGCACTAACGCGAATAATACGAGATATGGGTAAAGTTCGGCGGCTCCAATAATCTTTTGGCTGATTAAAAGTATCTTTTTCTTCTTCGTAGGCGGAGTCGTCGTAAATAGTAGGTTGCGTATTAGTGCAAGCAACAGAAATGAATAGTGTAAGTAACAGAAACGGGTGGTACGCAGATTAGGAAGGTGAGGAGAGCAATAATTAGCAATCCACTTTAGCCTCAACTCAAATAAAGTGCAAGCGCAAAAGGAATGATTTCTAGGCGAAAACGATAGTGAAGAGTTAGAGAAGTAGTGTGCGAGACTCTAAGAGTGCAGGCAGCGAAGTACGGAGTGATAGAAAATTAACTTGACTCAAAGAGTGCGAATTAATTCGTAAACTGTGTATGTACAATAATTCGACTGACAGCGAGTGCGAATATTGTACTGCACATTCGTGTACGGTAAAGCTCGACTTCAGAGAGTACGTGCGTTAGCCAAACAATAGTATACGTGAATTATACAATAGCGCTATTGCATTCGAGATGCAAGATATTCAATTAGAATCATGTAATGAGAGACAAGGGGTTGTATTTAAGCAACATACCAAAGTTACTTTTCGGTTATTTTCAATGCTCCCTGTGAGCGAATAGCTGCAGTGGGAGGTAAAATTTATGTCTTTCTAATTTCTTTCGTCCTTTTTTTTTAACGCGGCTGGGTAAAAATTCTCCGAGAACCTGTGTCCGTCCGCCGGACTGGCGGTTGAGAAAAAAGATTGGGAAACGCGCATTACACGACAGCGTCGCTTATGGAAAATATATGTGGGCAAACTTTTCTCATCAATGTGTTGACGCAAGCAGAAAAACTCTCGACCCAAACGCAATCTGAACATTTATGTAAGATGTGTAATATAGAAATAACGGCACACAAGAGATCGATACAATCTATCGTGCTGTTTCTTACAATGGAACATTTCCGAACAAAAATGTATAAATCAATTAAATTTCCGTAAATTAAATCCTTAGCTGGATGAAATCATCTAAAAACCTTAGAAAACAGTTTATGAAATTCGCTAAAAATTGACAGATTTCTCAAAATGATGAGAGAGGTTGATTGAGATATCATCAAAAGTAGATTGATTGATCTATTATTTATGAACTAGTTTCTGCAATCGTCAAAGGCAGCTATTTTCAACCGCCGGTCCGACGGACCACTACCGATAAGCGGAGAATTGTCACCTGTCCGCGTTAAACAGATTCTTATTTAAAATAAAATAATTTTTTTGTTAAAAAAAACCGCCGATACACGAGATTTTTTGACAACTTATAGTCCGCGGACCAAAAAAGTTTTAGAAACGCAGCATTATACGACATCGTCGTTTGTGGAAAATATATAAGGGGGCAAATAATTTTGAGCGGTAGTGTATATATACATTGTCAGAGTATAACTCTAAAAAACGAAATTTAAATCTGAAAAAATTAATGTAACTTAAAAAAAGCCTTCACCGGGGAATTACACCACCATCATGCTCCTGATTTCTGGTCATAAATAAATCAAAGATCTTCAGATTTATTGTCCACACACTGCTATTTACTTCGAATGTTTCAGTTTTTACATATAATAGTAATACATTGTACTATGTATGTATAATTTACTTTGTAGTAATACTTTAATACTAAGGGACTTAATAATTAAACTCTGTATTAAATATTCACGACTTGCGGTGTGACATACTTTAGCGAGAACTGTTTACGGTTTTATAAAGACTCCAAATCCCGTTTTACAACTTTGGGGACACCTAATGCGCCACAGTAAACTCTGATTTATATGCGCTGTTTCACGTTACTATCGTCGCGACGCGACATCGTACTAAGAATATATCTCTCTCGTAATATCGACTAGACAATGGTAGAAAACAGGTAACTGTAATATTAGATGTAAATCTTTAGAGAATTGTATGAAAGGTGGACCATGTTTCAAATTAGTTTCATATTTGAAATTATCTTACAAAATAAAAACTTATTTATTATATGTTTTCCAATTAATGTTAGCTGCATAATTAACCTATTAGACATATTAATAATCTTAATCAGGAACAGCCTTCATTTCTATATTAATATCATAGCAAAAAACTATTGGCATTAAGAATATTGAAGTTTCTGTAAAGTAGTACACACACACAGAGCCAATTCTCGGACACTTTTTGCTTAGTAAACCCGCCGCGAATGTAAACAAACTTTTTGAGGCTATGTTCATTATTAATATTATTTTTAATTTAACCAAATTGTTAGGTTGTACCTAATAAATTGGAGACATTGATTGAGAACCTTCGGTAACTTGTATTGATTTATTAACAGGTTGATCATTATGGCAGTCATTATATCTGCCACAACCACTACACACAGAGACCATAACGGTTATTATGACCGTTGACACCTTGAAAATTCGTTATGGTAACTAGATTTGAGACTAAAGGTGGACACATACTTGTATTTAAATAACTATTTTCTACAAATAGTAGATGTTGTGAAATTACTGGAGCATTAAATAAAATTCAGTGTCTCCTCTATGACGGGTGAAAATTTGTACCCAGTGATCCTCCTAAGCAGAATGTGTTCAATACAATGAAAAGGATTGTCTCTGGTGACTGAAGATTCACCAAATCTGCAGACTCCAATCAATACGATGCTTATTCAGCTAACACACGCAGAACTGCACGAGTATTGGATCATCGCAGCGACCAACTACCTACACAGCCCAGCGGCAGTCTCAAGCATAGTTACAAACCAGAATTGCGTCAGTGACGCTATTTACAGAAGTCCTCAGCTGACGCGATGTCGTATTAAAACTATATACCCCTACATCAACGATCTGGAAGAAGAAGATGGCAATAAATACTTGGAGGTTCAGCACCAACCTACCCATAGTCGTGTCAGTTATCTGCAGCGGAGAAAGATAACAGGATATAATTCACGACACAGGAGATAAAAGATCACATAAATCGATCATTTGTCCAAAGCAACAAGTCATCAGTACCATCATCGATAGCTCCGAGATTCAGTTAAGCAACACTTCTCTTCGTCAAGCCGACATCAACCAGAAAGAATCCCAACAAGTGAAAGGGAAAGATCTGTAGCTGATAAAAACTAGGGAAGATGAACTGAACCAGAAATTCAGGAAGTCAATTTGGCACCACGTCAAGATTCATGGATCAGCGCTAAGCGGCGCATGGATCATTATAAGAGTCATGACGAAGAACGAAGAGACTACAAGGACGAATGACGCACCAAGACATCAGAATCATCGAGAGACAAGAAGTTTCGGCCATACACCATCAAATCGAGATTCAACCCCTCTATTCTGAGGCGACTTCAAAATAAACAGTTACAGAAAGAAAGTATATATATATATATATATTCAATCAAATATTAATAGCAAATCAAATGAATGAATGTTAAATGAACATAACAAAGAAAAAAAAACGGCGCATAGCAAAACGGTAGTGCAATTAAAATAATAATAAAGACGGCGCTTAGAATAAGGGCAGTGCAATAACAATAATAATAATAAAAACGGCGCTTAGCGAAATATTAGCGGTGCCGGTGACAAAATAATAATACGGAAAGCAGCCAAAAAGGTAACTTCAAGTACACCACATGTACAAATGGTTAGGTAGGTAGCCTAGGAAACTACCATAAGCCGATAACGTTGTACTGGGCACTGCAGCATGTCCAAGTCAGGACAGTGGAAAATGTTCAAGAAGCATTTTTTTGAATTATTGTATTTCATTTAATGTAATATCTTATTCTATTGATATATTTTAATCAATAAAATATTTGCACAGATAGACTATCTACATAATAATCTAAATTTGAGCCACAAATAAAACTATTCTCTTTAAACAAACATGATCGAAGAATTAATAACAGTAGCAAAAACGCAACAAATGTTTTATATTGCATCATGATGTAAGTCGAGACCACTTGTATTAACTTGCTTATGTAGATGTCTTACTATCAAAACAAAGATATCATAATATCACATTACGTTGCATTACATTATTATTCGATTGAAAAACTAGTTCAATACCATCAGCGAAATACATTACGTAATTGCTCATAAAGTCCAATGTTGAAATTTTATATAAAAAATCGATACTTTAACTTAAGAATGTATTGCTGGTAGTTTGATTTGCTAACACCCGCGATTTCTAAACTTAAGTAATCCAAAATTGCCAAGAAATGGAGTCATTCAGTACGGCAACTTAAATTTGTACACTATAAAGGACCCCTATTAAGGACTTTATCTGATTAAATCACTTTTAGATCATCTTGTTTTATAGAACATGAAGACATAATTACATTTTAATTTAAAATCCCAGTGCATACCCACCTTTAATTTTAAATCGATCCCTTACGGCGATAAGGATGAGGCCAGACATACTGGTCAGACACTGGGAACAAATTCTCATTCGTCGTAGTGAGAGCACTGACTTCTTTTAATGCTCCAGAAATTTCACAACATCTAATCTATATAGCATACACTTATTTAAATGCAATAGTGTAGTTACAAATCTTTAGATTGAAATCTAGTTACTTTTGTTTTTAAATCTTGTTACGTTTGAACTATCAATGTAAATCTAGTGACTTTTGGAATACTAGTGACATCTATAGTTAAAAATAATATTCATAATAAACATAACCTCAAAATATTTGTTTAGATTCTTATCAAGACAACGATATACGAAGATTGCGAAGATATACGAAGGATGAGCAAAAGAGTGTCCGAAAGTCGACTTCTAAGCATTCACCAATATTTTAATAATTCTATCAACTAAAAAATCGGAATGATGAATGCGCCAGGCCGTACTGAGCAAATTTAGGAGCAAAAAAAAGTCCAAGAACAAAAAAGTGGCATATATGTCTATATTATACGAAAAATTGCTATTTCCACTCATCTTTCAACATTTTTCATTATAAACTCTGTACTTTTGTTCATTTAGTTTGTGCTTAGTCACTAAGTGTATAACACACGTCTAAAAGCATTAATAAAATAAACACGGATACGTTCTCTCTTGTATGCATGAGCGATATAGCCTTGCGGACCTGTAATAGCTTTTAGAGTCAACATGGCTCGATTTACCGCTATATCATACAGTATTGCGTTATAATCGTCAAGTTGTAGAATTTTTGCTACTATACAAAACTTCTACCCCAACCCTCCTACACTACCAAAACTCCTACATTTGCAACCTTCAGAATTCGAAAATTGTAATGAAAAGGATATTTTAATAATTAGAGATAAAAATTGGGCAATGGTGGACACGTGTTTCTAGCATAGGAATATAGCTGTTCTCAACACCTTATCTTATTCCAAATATAGGATTCTCATTTAAACGTTGATTGTGACTTTAATCATCAAAGTTCAACACCTTAACATATGTGGCTCATCTCCAGTATTAGAGTACTTACCAATACGATATATGAAGATATTTAAGCAGTATTTACTTTTCGCAGTAAGACGAATTTTTAAGTAAGTAGGTGTTAATTTGAAAATTGAAAAGGGCATTAGTAATGAATAGGGCATTAGTTCTAAAAATTGAGGCAAGTTGGAAGAGCAACCAAGCATTATATAGTTCGAACGTATTATTAATTATCACTATCTCTATCGCTTCACCTTGGCGTTTAAAGTTTAAATTAATTATTTTGAAAATTTATTTAAAGTTGAAATAATAAGTAAACCTTGCATTATTATATCCGTTATTAAAGTATATTGTAAAAAACTTAATTATATTAAAATTATTAGAATGCCGCGATTAAAGTTATTTAAATAACTATACCTCGGCCACCGAATTATAATTCAGAACATTGTTATTCAGTCCATCCCTGCAAAAGATTATTCAAAATACGAATTTTCAAGTTAGAAAAACTTATTATCCGCATTTAAAATTCAGAACCAATCATTATCTCTAATGTAAACTTGACAGATTTTTGAGAGTAGCAAAGCCAAAAGTTATTATTTGTCTTTTGTAATATAATTAAACTTCCGTTTCTATCTCGTTGTTCCTGTCTTCCTCTTTCTCTATATTCAACATTCATAGAATTTGCACGAAACAATACTTCAAACGTGTTTGAGTGTTATAAATTCGTATATGCATTATTTGGTATTGAAGTAAACTTTCGGCGCGTATAAATAGACAGTGCGTATAAATAATTTTCCGAAAAGGGAAATTTAGAAATTACGTGTTTCGTTATTATTATAATAACAATCGTGTTAAGAATTTCAACTTTCATTTTAATTGGATTTATTATATTAATATAGGATTTTCTGTGAAGAGTATTAGTATGTACTTATATTTATGTAAATGTATCTAATGAATTCGGATAAAAATTAATTCTAGTATCCCGGTTTTTCCTAAAACTAAAATAAAATAAAAATATATAATATTGGTCACTTAAACGTAAAATTCATCACGTAAAAGTCAAGCAAGTACAATTTTAGTCAAATGGACTTGTATGTATCAACAATCAATTGAAAATTACTTTTTTTGTGTACTTTCCTTTTCATTTACTTTATATTGCTTTCTTCGCTACAAGGTGGCCAAGAATCCAGCCTGTATGGTTTCTATTTCATATTAGTTGATTGGTTTTCCTTTTTGTTGATTGGTACTATTTTGTAGCCCTTCTGCTACATATTTAATTTCGTGTTTATCTCGATGTCCGGGTAAGCTTTTAACCTATCTATCATATTTTTCCGGCGTGTCTCCGCTGTCTCCATTAAATCTTTAGCATTAAGTTCTCTTCTTAAGTCGTCATTTTTATGTACAACAGAATGTTCCGTGTTATCCTGTAAAAGTTGTGTTCTGTCGTTGTTACTCTTTTGTTGCGCCTTTAGTCTACTGTTCCGCGCCGTACATGAGTGTTGGAATGAGCATTGCGTTCATCACCGTGTTTTTATTTTATCTGTAAAATTGTTTCTGCCGTTTATTATTCTTGACGTTTTTCTTGCTGTTTGTTTTGCTTTCACTGCTATGTTAAGGCTTAGTTTACCCAGTTTTGTTTCTTGTCGATCTAGCATCCTAGACAAGTTGCCTTTGTGCTCAATTTTTGTTTCCTGGCTCTTATCCGTATACAAGTATGTTTGTAAATTTTATTCGTAAATTGCACAACTTTTGTTTTCTTTGCGTTCACCTTAAGCCTCCAGTTGTCAAAATATTTACATATTTTTTCTGTCATGGCTTCTGCTTTTTGCTTTATTGCTCGCACTGTCTAAGTTAATACCGCGGTTTATTATTGTCGTGTCTTAGAATGTCTTGCACGAATATAACGTCGGAGATAGAGCTGAATCTTGTACAATCTCTTCCAATGCATTCTTTGGGCCAAACGTTGTATTGCTTTCTCGTACTCGAAAACTCATATCTTTTAAAATTTTATTATCGCTATAATTTCTTTTGTAAGGTTCAGATTCCACATTTTATGCACCAGCCTACGGATTTCAGTCGTTTGGATATTGCTTTTGAAATTACCTCTTGGAGCACTGCCTCTTCCTGCGTTGTTGCTAGTTTGGATTGGAATCCAAACTGTGATGTCTTCTTCTGTGATGTCTAGTTTGGATTGGAATCCACACTAGTCTGGTGGCAGCATTTTTCTTTCCTCACAGATTTCGAGGATCGTGTTCTTTAACAGATTCGTGTTCTTGAAGATTTATGAACATTGGCTCTATTCTGCCATGTAGTAGACAAAGCTGTTCCAGTTTATTTTTCTTTCTACGCTAGTTGGTGTTGTTTTGATTCCTACTTCAGCGACTACTGGGAAGTGGTCTGAATACAATGCATACTTTGTTTCTACTTTTATTGCTTTGTTGATATTAAAACTAATAAAGAAGCCGATTACATCTCCTCTTCCTCTCATTAGAATAGTTTTTGGGTTGTCCGGTCCGAACGCTTTAATTCTTTGGAATTTGTTCATAAATTTTACTAACGTTTGTTGTTGATAATTCTACTACCCCATCCGAGGTACTTTGCTTTTATATTACCGCCTATTATCGTACTTCCTTTTGATATTAAGTTCTCCAACTCTTCTTTTGTGATGTCTATTTTAGGTGGTAAATACAGTGCCGTAAATATGATTTTCTCATTTAGAATTTTGGTTTTCATGTCTACCACCTATATAGTAGCTGTAACAAAATTCACTTTAATAGCGCATATGTTGTCTCTGCTAAGTATTGCCACACCTCGTTTGGGTCTGGATTTTCTATCAAGTGTTGTTGTGGTGTAGCCCAGAATGTGAAAATAGTGTCTGTTCTTTAGGCGTGTTTCCGAGATTAATAAGATGGAAATTTCTTCCTTTTCTATAAATTCAACTAGTTCTTGCTTGGTGTCCGAATTTAATCTGTTGGCGTTCCAGATTCCCACGTTTAAGAATTCTTAGAACCTTTCTTTGCTTGGCTTCCGAATTATGTGGTTTCTTCACTTTTTCTGTATAAGTTATGCCTTCACTTCGTTTTGCTGATCTTACCTTCTTTTGTTTTTCTTTCCAAAGTTTGTTTTTATGTTTTTATGAATTTTCTGGACATTCTTTATACACTGCTGTGTCTGTGTGTGTGTGCAATATTGGCATCTGCCATCTGCCGTGCCTTTGGCATTTGCAGCACTGCTGGATTGTTGTAGGCCGTCTTTTTGGTTCTGTTGTCACATGTAGATGTTTCACTTCTTTGATATGATAGATTTTACTTCCTTCTTCCGACATTTCGGTGTTCACTAGGATAAGCGGAAGCTTTATAGTTTTGTTCCCAAGCCTGGTAATACTGTAGTATTTGAGCCCTTTGGCTATCAGATATTTTTCTATTTCTTTTACATCTACTGCCTCTGGGACTCCTCTGATTACTACTTGTAGTTCTTTTTCTTCTGGTAACTGGTACTTCCATTTCTTTAAGCGTCACTCTTGTAGCTCTAAAATCATTGGAGTCGTTAGTAAATATCTTTATTTCATTTCTAGCTTGAATAGCTTTTCCTATTACTAGATGGTTTATTACCATAGCTCTTTTAACCTGCATGTAATAATCTTTCTTGTGTTGGCATAATGGGGGAGGTTTCGTTTTTTTCGCAGTTACAATTGGAAGGAGCACTATAAATTTCCGGTTCAGAATACTGCACCATTTAGAAACAAAATATGCAGAAAGTTTCATTTCCTGATGAAGTCAAGATAAGATACATCAATTTAGAGGAAATGATGAAAATATCGAAATTCAAGATTATCAATAGAATGGGTTTAAAACTATAGATAAAATGTTCTATTTGCTAAAAAAAACGAGCTCCAAAAATAATTATATTTTAAATGTACACAACCTGAGTCGTCACGACTTGAGCCTCGAGATCCATATTCTCCTACAGAACTAGAAGAATTTCCCTGAACCCTTCCCCCACCTTCAGAATTCGCAACCTCCGAAGACATCAGCTATTCCGAGGATTACCATGTTCTCCTCGTACGTCTTACCTTGTTTCCTGATATTCACCTACAACAGTAGAGTCCCCGTTGCGACCTCTTCACGTATAGAAAAGTATTATACACAACCTATTGACTTGAGCTTCCCTCCGTGCCCTACACCAGTAGGCTCTTCCGCCCCATTTGCATCATGCTCATCCACTCATCCACCGAGATAGAAAATGAATCACCAAACGGCCAAATCTAGGCGAAAACCCAGGATCTTTCCCCAGATTTATTAAATTTAGATTAATTTTATTTAGCATAAATTTAAATTAGGTTTATTGTTAGGATAATTTAGGCTTATTTTTGTAAAATATTGTATATATTTTTCTTGTGCCTACATTTTATAAATAAAATTATTTGTTATACTTGCAATATATAGATTAAGAAACCAAAATAATTTTAAAAAATATTTATTTTGGTGGATTTTCTCGGCATATGATATATGACACCAGAAACTTCACCCAAATTTTGAAAATTATTGTATATATTTTACTTGGGTACATTTTAAAATTAATAATTTAATGCTATTATTTTTTTATTTTAATTTCTTAATACTATTATTTTCAAACCCCTTGTATACTTTAATCTTTCGTAAAACAATGTATATATTTTTCATATGCATACATTTTATAAATAAATGTTGTGTTTAATCTAACTAGTTGTTTATTTACATACTACTATTTTTGAAACCGCCCCTGTTATCAGAGAAGAACTACAAATGTTTTAATCATAAATAAATTAAACTAAATTCATAATATTATTTTTTAAACCGCCCTGTAGACTCAAACTATTAAATGTACTGAACTAAAACAAATAGCCGAAAACTGAATTGCATATAGGCATTAAGGTATTAATTTTATTCAACCTTTTGTACAACTGGTGCCATCTCCAGACGCTACAACTAGACTACCGGTGTAGGTTTACTAGATTACCGAGATGCAGATTTCCACATTTTCGGACGTCATATTGCAACTGTGGCGTCATCTACTTGCAGCACTAAAAAAATATACACAAGGAAGGTATTCCTTCTTCTACTGTATTGTTATGTAAAATATATAAAATATATATGTATAATTTTATATTCATTGAATTCTTTGTCTTATATTGCTATAAATCTTTATTTGACTAAAATCGGATGAGTCGTCATAACGATACAATTAAAGTTGTAAAATCATCTTTAGATCATCTGGTTTTATTCCAAATAAAAATTTAGATTCATTTTAAATACTAATGCATATCCACCTTTAGTTTGAAAACTTAAATTTGTTACTTAAATTTTTATATTTGGTGACATCTAGCATTACAAAATAATATAACAAAACCTCAAAATGTTTGTTTACATTCTCATCAAAGTGGCGATATTCGAAGAATCGACCCCTAAACCCAATATTTTACGACCCCAATATTTTAATACATTCTATTAAATAAGTAATCAGAATGATGAATGAGCTGAATCTTACTCAGCAAAAAAATGACAGAGAACCTTATTTAGTTAGTTACCTTAGTTAGTAGAAACTAACTCCTTTTAAGAAAGTTAGTTTCTTAGCCCTTCCTGTTAGTCTATCTCCATATGTTCTACATATTTAAAACTATATCTGAATTGTAAAATCAACTGGTTATACACAATACACTCGATTTTATATATTATATTTGATCAGAAGCTCTACTAAATGGTTGTCCAAGTCATGGACAGTGAAAAATGTTCAAGAAGAATTTTTGAATTATTATACTTCATGTACTGTAATATCTTATTTTAATAATGATAATTTAAGATCTAGGACATATATTTACAAAGACAAATTGTTTGCATAATTATTTAAAAATCCCAACAAATAAAAGATTGCCCTCTTTCTACCAAAAATAATTCCTAACGCAAGCAAACCATTATAGATTTGTTAACTTCCTCATATTAAATTACTTGCGTATATGTATTACTATCAAAACAATATAACATTATGTTGCTTTACATTTACTATTTAATTCGATTAAACTTTAATTCGTATAAATAAATTGATATTTTTATTTAGAACGTTTTACTGGTAGTTTCCGGACCGATGGTTGAGAACAACTGCCTAAGATGATACCAGAACTAATGTCTTCAGTCTTCGATCAATCTCTGTCCTCATTTTCAAAAATGTGACAATTTTTAGCGAATTTCGTAAAGTGTTTTCTGAGATCATCTTGGGATTTATTCTCTCCCATGTTGATAGATGATTTCATTCAGCTAAAGATATAATTTACAGAAATTTAGATAATTTATCAAAATCTGTCCGGAACTGTTCCATTGTAAGAAAGTGTAGGATATATTGTATCTGTATCTACTGTATCGTTATTTCTATACTAAATATCTTACATAAATGTTCAGATTGCGATTGTGGCAAGAGTTATTTGCTTGCCCTAAAACATGAATGAGAAAAGTTTCATAGTTTCATGTTAAATAGCGGTATGTTTCATTTTCAGTACTATCAACAATCAGAGGCATTTAGTGGGACCTGGGAAGGGCATTGTAATAGTTTGTAGATTATGTTTTTCTTGTTTGGTGAATATTCAGAATGCGATTATTTTGATTTTCAAAGTAATGTAATTTAGTCCAAAACAAGTTTGTCTTTCGTTAATTTATAGTGATTACTTATAAGAGGTAAGTGCACTAGAATATTTATAATCCGTGAAACATGGGGCCAAAACTTTTCGCTAGGTGACTCTGTCGAACTACTGAATGTTCAGATATTCATTTATCATTAACAAATTTATCTCAACCTGTTTTGGTCTGCGGACCGGTATAAGTTGTCAAAAAATCTCACGGATCAGCGGTTTCTTTTTAGCAAAAAAATTATTATATTTGAAATAAGATTTTTTTCAACGGGGATAGCGGGACAGGCGATTGAGTATTCCCCAGTCTTTTCAGGCGCGTTATGAATTACTAACATATTATAACGAGGAAAATTGTACTTGTTTAACTTTAATTCTACTGTATACACTGAGCCTTGAGTCATCTACACGTAAGTCATTTAAATTATTCAAGATGGTGAGATTCTATGAAATGTTCTAGTTACTTAAGCATTTTGCTTGCTACACACTTAGTTGGTAAGTTGCAAATGTTATTTAATACTTTGAGTTTCATATTAATAGAATAAAATATATTTAAAATATTCAGAACATAATGCTGTCATATTGGTAACATCTAGAATTTCTCTATGGAAATGAAGATTAGCATTATTTTTGCCGGCGAAAATAATAATATCTATGTAGTTAATTAGGCAAAATTAGCGGCATAAATGAGCCAGGTAGGAGGTAGCCTAGTACAATTTAGGGGACGATTTAGCTAAAGCGTACTGAGTGGGTTGTGTGTTACTATCACCCGTGGAGATTCAATAAGAATACATTAATAGCAGTTTACTATAGATAGAGGGAAAATAATGAAAGATTCTGATAGTAATTTTGGTAGGAATCTATAAAAAATCCAGTGGGGGAAGACCAATAAACCTCCATGCCAAACGCAGCTGAAAGTAAAATTTCCTAATTAAAAATAAAAGGGGAAAGTAAAAAGTCTAATAAAAAAATTAACACAATGTTTCATTTCTACAAACAGGAGGCAGCGTCTTAATGAGCAGAGTAGTGTCCTTCAACATATTGCGACAGTAATGGTAGAAGGTGCTGATCCCGTACCTGAGTGAAATGGTTCCATATATTTAGAACAAGCCACTGTTTTAAGACATTTGTTCAAGATCTCCATAAATAGCATTCAGGTCACCATACAGATTGCCACAGTAATCTTTCCAAACTGTTGCAATTTGGTCTAG
>WYDF02267950.1:0-18415 GCA_009867245.2 Adranes taylori
TAAATTGATTTCAGTTATAGAAAATTATTGTAGATATGTATTATGCCAAATAAAGGTAAATTTATTTATTTATTTATAGTCCCTTTTGAATAATGACTTTTATGTCCGATACTAAAAAGGACGATTTATATATTAATATGACTGCCGAATTATAAACTGATAAAAGCCTTTTTATATGTCTTCCAACTAACACGATCTCTAGTTTAACGACCCTAACTAGGCCTTAAGAAATACACCAAGGTGAGTATTTTACCTTGGTGAGTATTTTACCGATAGGTGAGTATTTTACCGATAGTTCATTCATAGGTCTATGAGACATGAAGCCATTCATAGGTCTATACGAGCAATATATCTATTCTAAAATGTCACATACATTTGGGCTGCGTCTCATTCATTCGTATTTATTAAGTCCAGGATGCAACCCTCTATGTTCTTTTGTGCTGCTTGTAGATATTCCAGATGCATACATAGAAATCTTTATTGGCACATAATTTAATAACACGACTACTTAATCTATATACTGTACATTAAAACAGACTGTTAGTTTCAAATATTTAGACAAGCAGGAAAAGCAGAAAGAGAGTAACACAAACGGAAGAAAAATTAAAAATACACAAAATTTTAGAAAATAACTACGAAGAAATTCATAGAAATTTACAAATAAGCAAGAAGATAAAACTAACTAACTAAAGCTTGTTTCTTACATGTCCTGTCAGCGGTCTGGGAGGACGCCGAGAAACTAAGACAATATTCTTACTTTTTTGACGGTCTCACCTCAGTCGTTATTTTTTTATTATCTTCAATCGTTGATATCTAGGGCTCGAACACTTCCTTCTATTTTCTGCTATAATAATTCATCCATGTTTCACTTTATGCCCTCACATTTTTTTCCAATCGAACGAAGTGATATCGCATATCCTTTTGCCTTTACCCGTTAACCCTGTCTTGGTGAGAAATTTACATAAACCCCCCCCCCCCTTCCCTCGTTATACTATTAATCTCCTCCATGATTCACCTTCTTCATATCTGTTTTTGTCGTTTTCTCCGTTTCTCTCTATTGTAGATTTTATATTGTTTTAAAGCAAATAAGAAAAATGTTTTTTATATCAAAATGATAAAACAATATATATTGTCTTGTGTCTCGTCGTATTGTTATATACACAATAAAATCTGATATACAGAAAATTCAGATTGAAATGCAGTTGTGTTCCATCTGTTACTCAATTTTGCGCTCAGCAGCGCCTTTAACAAACAACAAATTCTAAATGCAGTGACATGTTCCAAAGGGCGCGCGCGCTCATGTCAACTACAAATGACAATTTGACTGCAAAGCCAGAGATGAAAAAGTTCTTTCTGTCAGTTTAGCTAAAACCGATTAAGCCATAAGCAAAACAATTTGGTTTCACATTTTATTAGATCTGATTGTAAACGCTAATTCTCAACAGATATTTAAATTATTATTCCTCTAGTTTTTAATTTTACTAAGAGTATGCTGTTGATATACAGGATGATATATACAAACATGAAGAGATTATACAAACACAAAATTATACAAATCCATTAAAGGTTATACAAACATGATGGAATGGGTGGAAAATGAAGAGTGCATGGTAGGTAATGGTTGTACGAGAGGAGACAAAGTGGATGAAATCACATTTAGAGGACATAGCGAGAGAAACTGTTAAAAGATTTTGATAGGAAAAAGAGTGGGGGTAGATCTCTTTCTGATTGAGGCAGAATATAGAGGTTAAAATGAGTATCAGCTATGGAAAAAGGAGAAGGATATGGGACACAAGTAGAGTCAGATAGACTAATAAAGAAAAAAGGGAATTTAAGGAAAGGTTAGAAAATGTAAAGAAAGGTTAAAAAAGATAAATAATATATATATTATTGTAATGTGTATTATAGATTACTGTAATATTACTGAGCATGCGCTTTGATAATTTTTAAATATTTTATTTCTATGTATATACATTTCTATATGTACACCTTTTCCGATTGTATATTTACATTTTTTACCGCTGCACTATACAATCTGTTCCAAATAAATTATACTATACAAATGAGAAATCGGTGGAAATGACAACCATAAAGGAGGTGATGCTAGAGATGCCGTAGCATATAAAAGTGAGGGAAAGAAAAATAGGGAGGACTGGAATGGTTTTGATGAGGAATGGATTAAGGAAAGAAAAGATAGTTGAGAAAGAAAAGTTATAGAAAGGGAATTGCTATGGAAGGAGTAAAACGAAGCACAGAGTAAACTAGGAGATGTAAAAAGGAGATGGAGATGGAAAGGGAAAGGAGAAGGAAAAAGGAGAAACATATTTCTAAGATATCTTTGTTTAAACTATTTAAAGCTATTTAAATTATATATAAGATAAGCTAAGGTAAACCTGGCATAATTCCTGCAAAATTACTTATCCAGCATTCCTTGCAAAAGTGTTAAATATTTCAAACACTTTTGAAATATTCTTAATTATTGTTCTATAGTATGGAATTATTTGAATTAGGATATCTATCTTAAAATTCTCTAGTCAATATTTATGTATTCGGTATAGACCAATAAAGGTTTATTATATAATGTTCTGCGGTTTCTACTTTGTAATTGCAGCAGCATATAGCAATATTCTATTGCACAAACGCATGATGATTTTGCTTAGTGCATTATTTAGTTTGCATAATCGCGTTTAAACACTTTCTAAGTATATCTTAGAAGGGGGAGATGGCAAATTGGAAAAATTTGATCCGAAGAGGACTTGGAAAAGCTGCAATGTAAATTAGCAGATACAAAAAAGAAGATGATGTAAGAATATCTGTTAAGCGAAGAGCAGATGAACTAGATGCTCAACTAACATTCCAAGGGAATGATTATAAATCTCTAAAAAAAAATACGAAAACACGACAGCCAGTAAACGTAAACCTGTATCTGATTTCAGTAATCAAGTGAAAAATCTATTGCGAGACTAACACAACCAGTAATAGCATTAAGCAGGTCCCAACATATAACTCTTTTGGAAGTCTACCCGTAGAAGACGGAAACGTAGTAGAAATGAATTCTGATTTTATTCTGTCAGAACTAGAAAAGAAGGAAAAGGAAAATAATAAAAAGCAGGAATCTGAAAAGGGCCCAACACCAGGAAAGCATCAAGAATTATTATACACAATTAGGCCAACTTCACCGAAATAAAAAAGTACATTGAGCTGAATAAAATTGGATTTGAATCTGCAAACACAAGGGAAGGAATAAAAATACATACTACCACCCCAGATGATTTCAAAAAAAACTAGAAAGCTGCTAGATTGTATGAAAGATGGGTATCATACTTACCAATTAATCGAGAAGGAACTCAAAGTGGTCATCAGAGGACTAACGACAGAACTTTCCAACGATGAAATTAAGGAGGATCTTGTTAATCAACATCTACCAGTACATTTAGTAACCAGGTTAGGAAATAACACAAAAAATTCCCTATGGCTTTGGTAAACATTGACAAAACCAAAGAAGGAAAAAAAGTTTTCGACGTGAAAAAAGTTATGTACATGGCTGTAACAACTAAATCCAAACGAAGACCAATCCGAGTTCAACAGTGCTTCAAATGTCAAAGATATGGCCATGCGCAGTACAGGTGCACTGCGCGGAACCTCATATATGGAAGGAGCATGAGAAAAGAGGAAACGAATACAAATGTGCAAGCTGCGGCGGAAACCATAGAGCAAGCAGTTGGAATTGTCCCATGAACCCAGATCTCCAAAAACAGCATAGAAAAGAAAGACTGGAAGCTTCGACAGTAACGACAGGTGTCAGCTATGCACAAGAATCACAAAATGGAATAGCTCAAACAACGAACGACGATCTAGACAACAGGATGAAACAAATTCTACTTGGATTATTACCGCAAATTATCAATAGCATAAAAGGACTCAATGGATTGTAAAGCCAGTATAACAATTTTGATCTGAAATACAAATGGAATTGCAAAAAAAAATTCTGAATTGAGAACATTTCTACAAAAAGAAATGTGTTAAATTAGTTAGTGAGACAAAACTCCCACAATGAAACAATCAATATTCCAGGATATCAAATCCATTGAACGAATCGTCCAGTGATGTGTGGTAGCAATCTTAATCAAAACAAAGACTAGCAGCAATGAACTCCAATTGAACACATCGATTATAGAATCAGCGGCAACAGAAATGCAAATAGGCGCCGAAAAAATGATATTTGGATCAGACGAACAAAGTTTAAAAAGTCTATTCCCAAACATTACATCGCGTAAGAATACAAGGACCAAATGAACTAACATTACCAGGAAAGCATTAATCGCCCAATGGTTCATCAGAAATATAGAGACGGCAGAAGCTGTCCAAACCCAAACTAAAGATGTTATAGAAATACTTTAGCAGAAACAAATAGAGAACACCTAATAACGAGGTTACGATGCCATCCAAAAGAAGACATCCGCAAGCTTGCGAAACCCATGTGGTAAACAGGAAAAAAAAACATCAGGGCAGTTCCACAGCATCCTAGCGAACCACGCATTCCAATCAGGGCTACAAAACAGTGACAAAGAAGAAAAAACGACGGTTACCAATAAAGTTATAAATTACGAAGGTCTACCTATACAGCATTGTAAGACATTCAGCGTTACATTCTTTAAATTGATGTTGTCAATACCCGCTTTATTGGGTTTCTCCATGAATTAATAGTATTTATATCTGTAGATGGCAGGAAATGTTTAAAACTACAGTTACAATATAACAATTAATCACAAATTATATGATCATTTGCAATAGTAATTAACTTTTATTAATTATTAATGCATAAACAGAGAAGGATGTCAAATACTTCTAATTAGTAATTAAAATTAATAATACAATCTTACATTATTACTCGATTAGTAAGCTGAGAAAGGGCTTTTTGAATCTGAAATATGATTGACTGGTATTAGTAGACGAAGGCAAGCAAGCATTAAGCCACAAATGACACATTATTAGTTAGTTTAGGCTACTAGATATATAGAAGCAACTACACTTGTAATTATAGAATATATGCATATACAAAAGTATTCATAGACAACGCGTAGTTTTCTAAATATCATATTTCTATTAGAATGACTCAAACATAAGCAAATCTAATAACCGTTTAATAAAACTATTTCCAGACTAAGTGTTAACGGATTTAATAGAAAATGTAAACTGTAATCAGTATAAATGTTTTATTTTCGAAATAATCTCACAAAACTTTGGATTTTCCGATTGTACAAAAGGATGGTTAATAATAATAACTTACTCTTTTGCGGCTCGTAATCAGAGGGTAGTCTAATTACTATGGAGCTATCGCTAGATCAACGTGGTTCGAGTGGAACGCACTGCTTAATGCTAACCAGATAAATCTCACTTTATTCTAACAAATCAATAGTCATTATACCAAACTTAACAATGACAAAGTATACGTGATATTTAACTAAATAAATGAAAAGTGTATAGTAAACCTTTTGGTCTAGCACATCTATGCGTTTTGCTTTATTTCATTAGAACAATTATAAAACTTCATATTTAAAAGTAATCGCACTTGACATAGAAGCTTTTGCATTTAGCGTATATGTAACATTATTAACTGTATGAACTATCAATATGAACTCGTTTTCAATAGGTCATGTAAATAGACTTTTATTATAATACGAATTGACATTGAATATGATGATATGAATGTACTATATGTTTTGATTACAATATCTACGTACTGACGTATAGCTAATTTGTTTTTCTAAATATCTTTTGGTAATGAATTTTCTTATAATTTTTTTAGATGAAATCTTGAACTATAGAAAATAATAGATGTCTTCTGAGACATTCGTACTTGGTCCTGTTCGAATAAGAGTGGTTTTCTTTATTAAATGGGATGCAGGACCAAGTACATACAATTCTGTTTGCCTTTTCTTTATGATCTTTACAATTCTGATTCTTTGCTTGTTACGTGATGTTGTTTAGAGGATTCCTTTATTGAAATGGACTACCGCAACAAGCATATAATTCACATTTACATAGAATTATTACATTTAATTTAATTCATAGCAGTCCTACGAAATACCAAGCCACATAAGAACCGTGGTTTATATTCTCCATTTATTCCAGTAAATCTTCTACTGATTTTGTAACTCTTCATCCTGGAATATTGATTTTGTTTCGTTGTGGGAGTCTTGTCTCGCTAACTAACTTAACACATTTCTTTTTGTAGAAATGTTCTCAGTTCAGAAATTTTGTATTCAGTTCCATTTGTATTCCAGATGAAAATTGTTATACTGGCTTTACAATCCATTGAGTCCTTTTATGCTATTGATAATTTGCGGTAATAATCCAAGTAGAATTTGTTTCATCCTGTTGTCTAGATCGTCGTTCGTTGTTTGAGCTATTCCATTTTGTGCTTCTTGTGCATAGCTGACACCTGTCGTAACTGTCGAAGCTTCCAATCTTTCTTTTCTATGCTGTTTTTGGAGATCTGGGTTCATGGTACAATTCCAACTGCTTGCTCTATGGTTTCCGCCTCAGCTTGCACATTTGTATTCCTTTCCTGTTTTCTCAAAATGATACTGCTTTATAAGTTATCAATATCTTGTGAACAACCGTTAAGCGGAAGTATTTTGGAGTATGATTTTCTCAACCTCAAAATACCTCCTTTATGTATGCTTAATGGCTGTGCTTAATAATATACTGAACATTTATGCTTTAATAAAAAATTAAAAAAATCTACATATTTTTTGCACTGTTCATGGTTGAACACCGATCATTAGAGGACCCCCATCAAATGCTAGAGACATAGTTTACTAAATACTGAGTATACACTATTAATAAAATATAACCCAAACGCCCGTGCTCAAAAAGCTTCGAAATGATATTTTGATTAAGCTTGTTCATAGTGACGTTTAGTGTTATACAAACTTCGCTACACTAATTGCATTATTACATATTCAGTCTATCTTATGTTTTACATCACAACAGAAAAATTTATAATCCCATTTTGCTTGGAAGTGTTGATGTCCATCGCCGATTTTTCTAATTCCAGAAGTGTTCCCTCAGGTACTTATGGGAATCTCAGCAACGCATTTGTTGGTGAAATCTATTCAGTCGAAGAAGTTTGAGGCAAACCGGGCTTACAATGAATAATCATATATTGCATTTATGAACTCAGTCATGAAATAGAAAAGTAGGCTTACTCAGTCAAATAAATTACTGGTAGATGCTTTAGCATTTAGAGAAGCTTCTGTCGAAGATAGAATGTGATCCGTAGGATTTTTTTCGTCGATACGTCACTGTTGACGAAACGTCGGTCAATTACTACACGCCGGAGATGAGGAAATAGTCAAAGTAGTGGAGAAATAGCGGCGAAGAACTCCCAGGTTTGGCTCGCAAAAGGTACTCTGCCATCATGACCACGGTCATCGCTTACAGAACAAACGTCATTCAAGCAGAATTGAACCAACTAAGCCACGAATTGAGTGACCACCCATCATATTCACCAGATCTAACCCCATGCAACTTCTTTCTGTTCCCAAATATAGAAAAAGGGATCGCAGTAGAAGGCGTTGCAACTAACGATGAAGTAATGACCGAAACTCCCCACTAAAAGCTCGACCAAAAATATCTGTCGGATGGGGTAAAGAAGTTGGAAAGTAATTTTGAAAAGTATATTGCCTTAAAAGGGGACTATGTTGAAAAATAAATGATGAAAACAAAAATCGTATAATTTTACCATAAACAATTCCTGACTACTGTTCCGATTTTCTAAAATTTATGAATTCAATCATATTTATTTTTCAATATGTCTATATACATACCTATCGTTTTTTATCCCAACTCATCTTTATTCTCCTTATTGTTGTGCTTGGATTTGTTGGGTACTCTCAGTGGTTCATATCCTTTCATATAATAAAAATGAAGAAATTAATTATATAAAATTTTTGATATTGTAAAGATCAATTAATTGAAAAAGCTCTCAAAATCTGTACAAATTTGACTCAAGTTCACAGCTTCGTCTACAAAACACGTTAACTCCAGTGTGTATTAGAGCATCTGCTTTCTATCTCCGCTTGCTGTCAGCTATAAGATAAAGACCTTTCAGAACAGAGCAGAGTGCGTTTTGGTTTGGTGATACGCGTATATATATATATATATATATATATATATATATATTTTAGGGGTTAACGTGATTACTTGATTAATTGTATAGAGTAGATTGACTAGAGACATGAGGAACAAACTTTTTCTTAAGGTTTCATATTTTTGTTTTTCCAGATTAAAAAATTCATTATGACTTTAAAACCAAAAGATTTCCTTTATACGTAGTTGTTTCTGATAAGTTTTTGTTTCAAAGCAGATTCTATATTTTGAAGAGATTTTGTCTTAGCAGTGAGCGATGATTAATATTTAGTACTACAAGATGCATTGTAAAGTACAGGAGAGTTTACTTGTAGGGTCGATGAAAGGAAATTCCCCATTCATAGCTCCACATGGTAGAGGACGGACAACGTCATATAGGCGGCTGAGAGAGACCGAGGGGTTGCTGGAATAAGCAACCAAACCAGTTCACTGGATTAGGACAGCCTGTTGTCATTGAAATGAGATATCATTTCAATGAAACCACCTAATAAAAGGCTTTACATCATCCCTCGTAAACTATATGGAAATGTTCTCTAAAATAGAAACACCGCCAGGCAATCCGGTTAGCACCCGACGCTGCTGTACATCCAGGATAGGCAGTGTGAAATATGCGACTGCACATGGGACAGTGGACAAATGGGCTCCCCATGCCAAATATAAGAAAAACCAGGAAACCCGAATGCGTCTTGCTACGAGGAACGTGCGCACAGTCAATCAGCAAGGAAAATTCCAAATTATCCAGGAAGAACTAAGCTGCGGCGAGATTGATCTGGCGAGTATTACAGAAATCCATTAGCAGAACAGTGGCCATTTCAAATCCTCGGAATACACAATATATTATTCTGGTAGAGGATATAGGAAGAGCCATTGTGTTGGTAACATGGTATCAAATAAAATCAACAACGTTGTGCTGGGCTATGAAGGGATTAACGAAAGAGCAATGCATTTGAAGCTTAATACGAAGCCCTCAGCCGTAGACATCTTGGAATAATATGCTCCTATTCATGATGCTATTGACGAAGAGAGCGAGGAATTTTATGAAATAAAATACCGAGCAAAGGAATCTCAATGCGAAAATCGGTTCCACTGCCAACGATGATCATATTCGTCAACTAGTGGGGAATTTTGGGATTTCAGAAAGGAAGGACAGAGGAGAACACCTGATCCAATTCTGCATCCAAAGTACGTTCGCAATTACTAACTCGATGTATGAGAATCACAAACACCTGGAGATCTCCTGATGAACACACAAGGAAATAAATAGTCTACCCAGGCAAATGAAAAGTCTTCCCATGTTTAGCGATGACCAGGTTACAATTTTTAACAGTTAATAAAGTCATTCGCAAGATTCGAACCTCAGCTCGAAGAACTTTGAACAACAAATATTGAAGCTATATGGCAGGTTGTCAAAAAGCCTCTAGTCACAAATTTAGAAGAAACACCTCAAGAAGGAAGACTAAAATACTGTTAGACAGCCCTGGTTATCAACGGAAACAATAAATTTAATTCGAGAATGAAGGAACATCAAATCCCGGGGTCTTCACAATAGTATAGACTTGAAAGTGCGGGAAAAACAAGCTGCTACGTGTAGAGATAAAAATACATATCTGATGGATCCTTGAATAGAAATTCAGAATTTCTCTGATACCAATAACTCCAAAGACCTGCTGAAGAAGATACGTTTTATTGCACAGGAGTTAATACCACGACATGGGGCAATTTAAGATCAACATGAATACAGAAAATACAGAACTAGACCAAATAGCGTCGGTGTGGAAATATTACTGTGGCAATCTGTATGATGAACAGAAACCTATTTGTGGGGACCTATGGAATTATGACTCGGAACCAGGTATTCTGTTAGATGAGGTGAAACTCACACTTGACAAATTAGGAGAATGTAAAGCAGTAGGAATCGATAGAATATCAGCAGAGGTCTTGCAGGCTCTTGCCGAATGGAGACAAAAAATCTTTCACACATTGTGTCACAACATTTGGAAAACAGGCTTCCTGCTAGAAGACTGGTCAATTTCAGTATTGCTTCACCTACATAACAACGGGTCAGAAACAGTCTCTTAAAACTATCGTCTGATTACCCTGAAATCACATTCCAGCAAGATTATGTTGCACATTCTTCAAGCGAGACACAAGCCTTCCTGCTACATCAAATAACTCCAGCACAAGCCAGATTTATGAAAGGACGGGGAACTCGAGGATAAATTTTAAATGCGAGACCCCGAAAGCCCCGATAATAATCGGTACGGATGTATCTTTGCATTGTAGATTACAAGAAAGCGTTTGATAAAGCTGGCCTAGACTATCGACGACTTTAGCAGAATTTGAAATACCATGTCATCTTATCACTTTCGCCAAAACCCTGTATGAGATTTCGCAGACGGTCGCTGAAATCAATAATACATTAACTGAATAATAGTGTATCAGGAAAGGCGTTCTTCAAAGCTGCGTACTTCAGCTATGCTCAACAACATCATTAGCGACGTATAGTTGTGCCGCACTTTAGACAACTGGAACGGATGAGTCAAGATTGGCGGAAAGCGCTTCTCAAACCCTCGATGTGCGAATGATACTCTTCTAGTAGCTAACAGTACCGGAGCGCATTTAGAGTTTCTTCAAAGACTGCAAGACGTAAGCCGTGTCTATGAGCTCAAAATAAATGCCAGCAAGACAAAAGTCATTATAACAAAAATCGAAGGCAACCTACAAAAATAGGAAACTTTGGAGTCGTCGAAAAATTTGTATATTTGGACTCCATGCTTCATAAGTCCGGCTCTTGCGAATTGCAAATAAGACGGCGAATTGAAATTGCCCGCTCGGCCATGATAAAACTAAAAAAAATTGGAAAGATCAAAATATCACTAGGAAAACGAAGGCAAGCCTTGTAAACGCCCTAGTTTTTTCGGTTTTTCGTACGTTCATATACCTGGCTAATCCGATACAACGACATGGGAAGGATAAATGCGTTTGAAAAGTGTGTCTGGCACAGGATGATCCGAGTTCCCCGGACAGCTAGAAAAACATTGTCATCGATGACATGTGGATGAATTTTGATATTTCTCGGAAACATCTCTCGACATAACAGAATGGAAAAACTTGTTGTTCAGGGAAAACAGAAAGGGAAAGGACATGGGGACGATCCCCAACTAGATGGACCGATATATTTCGACACTGACAGAAACAAGTTTCACTAAAGTAGCAGCGCGCCAATCGAACGATCGACAGACCTGGAAATCAACTGTTAAACGAATAATGCAGAGATTAGAAGATTGCCCTATTCAATGTCAACAATCACCATAGCCACCACATGACGGTCACGCCGTTGGACGAAGAAGAAGAAGAGGATTATAACATAGAATTATGTTTTTACTAATCAATATAATCTCGAAATCAAATGGTATTCAAGTATGGCTCCCTAAACCAAATATTAAATACATTACTCATTATGATGCATTTATTACGCATCAGATTATAAGAGCGGCTCAGTCTAAATTTATAAGTACAGATTTATAAATATTATATTAAAGATTTATAATTTTGGTATGCATGCATTATGTATTAAAATTGTATCTGCTTAATATATTTAATTTTGAATTATATTAAATTTTAACTTTACATAACGGAATTATATGTTTTTAAATAAGTATTATAAACATAAATTAGGTCAACTCGTTAGAACTAGTATCTCCTTTGCAGGAAATAAATTTAAATGTAATTTATTTAAATGTAATTTGTAATATATCTTTATAAATACTGCAGATGTACGAAATATCAACTTAAACGACTATATTTTAGAATTTTCATTTATTTTAAAGTCGACATTTATTTAAATTCAAACAGAGCAGTAATTTCAATTGAAATGGATCTTTTATCTTTCAGTATATCTATATTGCAAATGCAGTTCGGTGTGAAATCGTTTGGAATATTAGGTTTTGTCTATGTTATAGGAATATCTATGTACAGTTCCTGAACAAATAATTTTAGATATCCTCATTTTTATTTAACTCACATAATATGCTTATTGTTCTTTTGTAATTTGTTAGATTTATATTTGTAAGGCTTGGTACCACGCGGTTCACAAACGTGCAGAATTTATTTTCATTAAATTTGAGACAATGTCTCAATTTGGCATTCCATGGGAAGCTAATCTAGGTAGCGAAGTGCATAGTTCAGAAAGGGATGCAAGTATTAACACAAGGTTCGGACGAGGTACGGATAGGAAGGAAGGAGTCTCCTGACGAATAGATTCGAGGAGAAATTGTACCGTATAAGATAGAGGATATGAGGATAAATATATAATCTCAATCTCAAAAGCCTCATTCTACCATACATTTCTGAATATAGGCTTCTCTCATTTCCCTCCATTGTCCCTCCATGTCTTGTCCAGTTCAATCTCACTGTTAATTTTAGGTCATTTGTCTAGCGCATTGGTGGTCGTCCTCTTTTTCTCTTTCCCAGGTATTATCTCCAGTGAAGTAAAATATTAGTACATATCTCATCTTCGTATCTTGCTACATGGCCAACATAGTTCCATTTTAGAGTCGCTGCTGTTTCCATAACCTCTTTGAGTTTTGTGGTATTACGGATCCATGCATTGTTTTTTCTGTCTTTAAGAGATATACCCAGGGTCTGAAATTTCCATAGCTCTCTGCGTTGTTGCTATTTTATTCATTGACAGTTTTGTTAGTATCCATGTTTGGCATCCATATGTCAATACTGGCAGGATATATTCATCAAATAGTCGTGCTCGGAGCTTCAGAGGGATGTTCTTGTTTTTAAGCACATGTCCTATTTTCCCGAATGCCGCCCATGCTAGCCTTCCTCTACGATATATTTCGGCCGTCTGGTTCTCTGTTCCTAGCTTTATTTGATGCCCTAAATATATATAGCTGTCAACATTTTCAATATTGCAGTTTTTAATAGTTATTTGGGGATCTGTATTACACATCACTTTGGTTTTATTTAGATTCATTTGTTGTCCTATTTTATTTGCTGTTTCATCTAGTTCTTTTAACATTCACCGTAATTCTTCTGGGTCTTCTGTGATGAGGACTATATCGTCAGCAAATCGTAAGTTATTTAGTCTTTTGACGTTAATTAGTATACCCCTGTTTTGCCATTTTACATGTTTAAAGGCCTCTTCCAGGGTTAAGTTTAATAATTTGGGCGATATAGTGTCACCCTGTCTGATCCCTCTTCCGATGTTAATTTCGTTCATGGCCTGGTGTAGTTTGACCTTTGTCATATATGTGTTTTATTAGTTAGGTGTATCTGTGGTCTATGCGTGCATTTTTTAGGCTGTTTATTATTATCCAATGCTCTATGGAGTCAAATGCTTTATAGAAGTCTACGAAAGCAAAGTAAATATTAAGGATATATTCTGTTACTTTTTCAGTAAGTAGCCTCATAGTAATGAGGTGGTCGCATGTACTATAGTCTTTCCTGGACTCGGCTTGTTCTACAGGTTGGTATTCGCCTAATTTACTTGTGAGTCAGTTTGTTAGTATTCTTGTAAACAGTTTGCAGATTTGGGATAGAAGACTGATGGGCCTGTAATTTTCCAGATGTATCATTTTTTCCATATCAGGACTACAATCGGCTGGTTCCATGATTCTGGTATTTTGCCTTGTTTTAGATTTTCATTAAACAGTTCGCACAGTTCTTTGATAATTTCTTCCCCTCCCTCTTTTAACATTTCTCTGGTTATATCATCATTTCCTGCTGATTTGTTATTCTTCATAGCTTTCAGTGCTTTGTCTCTTCTCCATCAATATCGGGCAGGTCCTCTGATCCTATGTTATGTACTTCCATTATTGATGTTTGCTATTCTGGTTCTTCATTTTGCTGGGGGTATACAGATTTTTATAGAAGTTATCTGTAATAAATATTTTTTGTCTGTCTCTTATCTCTTCCCCGTCTTTGTCTTTCAAGTTGATAATTTGTTTTTTACCATCCGATTATCTTAGTCATTTTAGCTATTTTGTCTTATTGCCTTTTCTATTTCGGCTTCGTGGTATTTTTGCAGGTCCTGTCTTCAGTAGTTATCTTGTTCCTTTAGAGTTTCTTGTAAATTCTTCTACTTGGTTTTCTCTGGACAACTTGTTTCTTAGTTTTATCTTATTTCTTGTTCTTTCGCTTCGTTTTTCTATTTTGGTATTTTCTTTTTTTGCTACTTTGTGAACAGCTTCTTTCAATGAGCTCGTTATCTTATTTGCTAGGAACTTTAATTTTCCGGAATTTGTTCTATTTTCGTTTTCTTTTAGCTTTTGTTGTATTTCTTCTCTATATTTGTCACCGTTGTCTTTGAGTTTTATCAAGTCTATGTGTGCGTGGTTTGCGGTGCGGTTGCTATGTGTTAAGTGGGTGCGGAAAAGGTCTTCTAGGTGGTTTAGGACTCTTGGACTTTCTATCTGGATCACAGGGCCTTGTAGGCTATTGGGTTGTTTTCTTGTAAGCATCTTAGCGCATTTCTTGTAAGCAGATTGAACTTTAAGTGTTTTCAATCTATCACTGATTGGAGTGGCCGCGCAATGATCATGCGGATTAGTGCTTGGATAGTGGTAATGGAGTTTCCCTATTTGTGGCGAAAGAGTATTGAATTGCTCTGTACTCGATAATTGGTCTCATGTAAGTTTTGTAGGTATGGTGAAGTGTTTTGGAGTCAGAGTCTCTCAGCCATCCTCTGAGAGTTAAAACAAGATTGCCTCATTTTCTAACCCCGGCTAAAGTGGAGTGTAAGTCGTGTTTCTAGCTAAAGGTTCTGCTGAAAGTTATGCCCAGGTACGTGATCTCAGTGGGATATTTTCTTCACATAGGCGAAGTTAGATTTCAGAAGGGTTTTGATGTTTATTTCTTGTGTAGTTGGGGTGCTGAATCAGAATAGCTTGGGTGTTAGCAGGATTTGGCGGCACTCGCCATTTCTTTGCCCAGTCAGAAAATCTGTCGAGACAATTTTGGATGTTGTGGCTAAGTTTTTTTGTTGGGGCCCGCATGCCCAGACGGCTATGTCATCGGAGTATAGAGCACTGTGGCGGCCTTGATTTTGGGGTTGAGGATATCATGACAATATGCATTGTAGAGCAGTGGGTTAAGCACAGAGCCATGTGGTACACCGACCAGAGGATGAATTTCCCTAGATAATTCGTCTCCTATTTTGGTGCAAGTGGAACGGTTGGTGATGTAGAATTTGATGATCTCTTGATGATCTCTAGTTAACAAGTTTACTTCTTTTAGCTTTCTAATCAGTCCAAAATACCAGACTGAGTCGAATGCCTGTAAAATTCCCCAGGCAATCTGTAAGTAACAACGAGTGCTATTGACTGCTCGGATTACATCAGTTTGGATTTTGAGGATAGGGTTATGTATTGAGCCAGAAGCTCTGAATCCAAATTTGTTATCAGGAATAATGTGGTTTGATTCGACCACGCTCCTCAGACGGCAGGTCACTGCCCTCTCAAAAATGTTACCCAGGACATTGAATAGGGTCATCGGCTAGTAAGTCGAGACGCAGCTCGGTTACTTATTGGATTTAGGAATCATTACAGTATTTCTAGTCTTGCAGGAACTTGGAAAATATCCTAACAACAAACATTTAGTGTATATACTGGAGAGTAGTTGGATTGTTTCTTGAGAAATATTTCTAAGGATACGGCTTGTCAGGGTATCATTTCCAGGAGCTATTTTTTGCCGGCTTTTAAGGGTTTGAAGACCTGGTCTGCGGTGATGGGACACAGGATGTCAACAGATTCTGGAAAACTGATTATGGGTGTATGTAAGCTTGCAAAACTGTTTGCACAAGCGAATTGGTTTCTGCCAGAAAATAGCTGTAAAAAAGTGGGCTTTGTGGAATTTGATTCGTTCCATATTACAAGCAAAGCTCTCAGCTAATTGCGATCGAGAGTTTATGAGTTTGCCTTGGAGATCCGTCACTTGAAAATTTCGGATTAGATTTCTCTCCCATTAGGAATTTGAATTGCTGTCAGATTTTTTTACCATCCCGGTAATATAGTTTGGATATGGCTTCTATCCAACACTCCTCTTTGTACGCAACTATCTTGCGTTTAATTAAAGCATTGAGTCTGTTCCACTCGGTTTTGATTACCAGATCCGTAAGTGAGAAAAATTGTCAGATTCTTCTCTTCCCTCGGATTGTACTGACGATATTTGGGGGGTGGATGCCTATTTAGCTTTATAGATATAATTTAAATGCTTTCAGAAGCTGAGTCCTGGACTAACATGTCTACAGATATTTTAATATTAGTTATTATTTAGAGATATTTATACTTTAGAGATTTTCTTTTGGATAAATAGGAATCCGGAGTACAGAATTCCAATTATTACTGACCCAGTTTTGTATCATTATCAATTTACTAATCGCCAAACCAAATTAAATAAAAAAAATTTATGATGTGCTGGACTCACTTTTGATTGAAATATGTTATAACAAAATTCCGTTCAAATACAAAACGAGGAAAGTTTATTAACCTTTTTTTAGTGACATGCGAGAGACTGACGCCATCTATGATTTGTGATTTCTAGTAGTGGGAGACACTTTAGTGGGGCTAACTGTAATGTATTTTCCCAGAGAAGCATCGAGGCTATGTTACTTTAGTATTACCCTGAAACTATAAAAGTGTGTTCTTTGTTTAGGTTTCCGGTGTAAGAGACCGACGCCACTATTTATGTTGGATATTTTGATCGAGCTTGAGGTAATTTTGTTAGTTGAAATTTTAGGTTATGTTTTATTCATGATGGATTTTTGTAGTTATGGCGTACGAAAAAGAGCAAGAACGTTTGCTGAAACTGTTAGCAGAAGTGATAATAGAAGATGAAAATGGTACAACACGATTTGCGGACGATTCTGAATCAGAAGAAGAGGATATTTTAGAAGAAAATACTAAGAGTAAACAAGAACTAGAAGGTGATTATGTCCAAGACAACGAGCTTTTTATTTTAGCAAGGATAGAGTTACTAAATGGAAAAAGCACATTATAAAAAGTAAAAGAAAAGGCAGAGCAATAAATATATTACAGGGGTTACCTGGTGTCAGAAAAAATTTCAACATTTGAAGGATCCAGTATCAGTCTGGAAATATTATTTTTGTGAGGATATTTTGAATATTATAGTTGAAAATACAAATCAGTTTATAGAACGCCATAAGGAACAGTTCTCTAGAGAAAAAATTGTAATCCAACCAATTTTACTGAAATAAAGGCGTTGCTGTGACTCTTCTATATAGCAGCAGTAAGAAAAAACAAGCACCTCAATGCTGATGACTGATGGAGAACAGGTGGAACAGCTATAGAATTATTTCGAGTTACAATATCGCTTTACATATTCCATTTCCTTCTAAGCCATATTTGATTTGATGATAAAAATACACGATAGGAGAGAGAAAAGCTTGATAAACTTGCAGCAATCCGGTCTGTATTTGATATATTTGTGTGTAATATAAATAAACCATACTCGTTATCCGAATATACAACGATTGAAGAGAAAGTTGAAGAATTTAGAGGAAACTGTCCATTTCGACAGTACATTCCCTCGAAGCCCAATAAGAATGGGATCAAAATTTTTGCTTCGGCTGAAGTCATTTTACACAAGTAATCTTGAAGTATATGTCGGTAAACACTCTCTTGGGATATTTGAAATTGACACATGGTATATAAGTGTAGTAAAACGTTTATGTGCACAAATCTCACATACAGGGCGCAATGTAACAACAGATAACTGGTTTACCAGTGTAGAATTGGCAGATGAATTACGAACTGAAACGGGGTTGTCCTGTTTAGGAACTCTACGTAAAAATAAAAGGCAAATTCCTTCAGTATTTATACAAGGACATATTAGCCGAATAGAATCAAGTATGTTTGCCTATAAAGAACATACAATAGTTTCACATATAAAAGAAAAGAATAAAGCAATCCTACTCCTTTCAACTATACATCTACTCCTTTCAACATGATTATGCTATTGGTACCAATACCGAAAAACCAGAAATTATAATGGAATATAATAAAACTGTCGACACCGTGGACAAGCTATGTGCTACATATAATTGTGCCCGAGCAACGAGGCTATAGAATATGGTGATATTCTACAGCAGGGATGGCGAACCTTTACGTAGCAACGTGTCATTTTTCTAAAGAAATGTTTAATGAGGTCATAGACGTGCCATTAAATAATTTTGACTTTGTGATTATTGGGAAAATAATAATAATAAATACTATCAACTCAAAACTCT
>WYDF02267961.1:0-12475 GCA_009867245.2 Adranes taylori
CGCGAACTATAATAGGAAGTAACCGTATGAAAGCTTGGAATTATACACTTCTGACTAAAATTTTTGAGATCAGGCATATTTATGAAAACATAACTATATGTTCAAATCTGAGACGTGACTATGAAGTGTTTTTTTTTCTCAGAATTTACCCAGCATTTCTTCTGCACTAAGTTCAAAACATGGGCTGATCAGTAAATATCTTTTTAATCCAGTCGCGGTGTAAATTTTGCTACGAGTTAGATTTCAATGTGATTTGCTCAGAGCAACTGTAGTTCATCATCTTAAGTTACTCCACGAAAACGTGTGCTAATAACTTCGACGTTAAATTTTCTTCCTTTCAGATTAGTGTTGCCTGGTTTATAAAGGAATGTCATGATTTATTTATTTTCCAAAAGTTTGAGAATTATTTTGTTTTTTGGTTTTGACGTTACATGCACTGAGTCTCTATACACTGCATATGTCATTTGGTGACACTGAATTCATTTCTTTACGCACTATTTTCACTTATGCAGGCAAGGCACAAAGGTCTATGCACAAAGGCAAGAATGGAGATGAATGAGGAAAATTGCAGAAAGGCAATAATGGAGATAAATAAGGCGTGAAAGAAAATGATAAGTAGCACAAGAAAAATCTTTGCAGAAGAATACAAAAAGGAAAGGAAAGTGGCAGACAAAGTCTGTAGAAGAAAGAAGCGGGAATGAGAGAAGGAATGGATCACAGGGATCAAAGAGGAATATAACGATCAGGAAGTGAGGAAGTTATATGTAACAATACAGGAACTGAAGAAAGTCTTTCAATCTGGAAGCCCCAAAACGGTATTCTACAGATATAGAGAAGAAAATTTTATAGGAGAGGAAGAAAAGATTCTAAACCGATGGGTTGCATATTTCAGTGAGCAGCTGAATACTACTCCGGAAATTATATTACCAAAACAAAACAATCAGAGAACGGTCAGCCATGACACAGTACTTCTTGTGATCCAGTGTCTGTACCTGCACGAGGAAGTTAGGTTGGCAATTAAAAGTTTGAAGAATAATAAGGCTCCATGAAGTGATAATGTTTTAGCGAAAATAATTAAGGGAGGCGATGAATATTTAACCCTGCTTATCCACCAGCTGATAATAGAAATATGGGATAGACTATCACTAACGAAGCCGAGACGTCTTACCATCTCCGTATACCGAGTATGCCCCCTAATTATATACTTGATATAACCAGTACAAGCTCAAAGAGCTTTATTAGAACAATGATATCAAGTACCTCGCGTGAACCTATCTCACTGTCTAAACAACAATAATTAGATTATTCACAAGATATTACGGGAAAGTTTGGCACAACTTCTAATGAAAAAAATCAACATGGTTTCCGGCCGCTAGACGGACGTTTAACGAATAACACCATATTAGCGTACACCATAAAAAGGTACCGGAACAAAGCCAGTCTCTACTCCGATCGGCGTTCTGTCTTTAGATCTGCGTAAAGCTTTTGATCTTATATCACATAAAAGTATTCGGAGGGCACTGATTAATGCTGGAGTTTATCCTAAATTTATACAATATATTTATACGACGCATACTCAAACTACGTCAATTTCTTGTTCTACATCAATTTCTTGCAAAGGTATGGGTATTGCTGAAGTCCGCGTTAGAAGAGACGTTAAGAAAGAAGACCCAATCTCATCGAGTCTCTTTAACTTAGTTACGGATGAACTGCTGAGGAAACTACCCAACGAATGCGGATTAGAGATAACACCAGAATGTAAGGTTGCTAGTCTTACATATGCAGACGATGTCTAGCTGATGGCTACAGAGATTAGAATAGCGCAAAGATTGCTCAATATTGCAATCGAATTTTTTGAAAAAAGAGGAATGCAACGTCATACAAGGACATGTTCCCCTATTTCAGCGCGACTAGTGCCAGGAAAGAAGAAGTATATGCAATGAGCACCAACGTATACTATATCAATGGGGAACCGATCCAATCACGGACATTAGAACATATAAGATACTTAGGTTTTAAGTAAAATGTGCTAGGATAGGAAGTACCCGATATGAGCCCCGTCGTCATATGGTTAGGAAATGTCAAAAAAGCACACCTGCTGCCACACCAAGAAGTAGAAATAAGTAGGTGTTTTCTTATTCCGAGAATCGTATATTGAAAAACAGTTAACCTTATGTTGAAAACTAATAGATTGAGTTATGCTGAAGAATGATCAGACTATAAGGGGAACATACAATATGTTTGTGGAGTTGCAGTAATTATGTTAATTATTTTGGTTTTAAGGTTTTCTATAGTCTTTGATTTTCAAATTCGAGGGTGAATTTTCTCATGGTGGTGGCGAGTGTAACAAGAAAATTTGTCCTCGTTCTAATTCAGTTCTATAGTAGATCGTTTTGTACGCTTGATCTTCTGAGTCATTCAAATAATTCAGGATGGCTAGATTTTATGGAATGTTGTGATTACGTAAGCAGTCTGTTTGTAAGACGAACTAGTTGGAAGAAAAGGCACTCATTTATGGGTAGTTTTGGCGTAAATAAATTTTACACCTAAAGTGTTGAACGAATCATTTATCGTTAGTTCAGTTCTATTGTATCTAATTAAACATTTAACAAATTCATTTGCCTAATCGGCAGCCAAAAAACCGATGAGCTTGGTACTACGAGAAATCACGCAGATGCCGAAACGAGCTAGCTAGGGAGGGGAGGGTCTATGAAAACAATTAGAGACACACAGCTCTCACCAAAAAAATATAGTCGGATTAAGAAATATTTAGTTGTATGGTAAATCGTTGTTTTGAAATAAGCGTTTTGGAAATAAAATCATGAAGTATATTAAATTATAATTAATTCTAAATAAATTAATCTTGATTAATTAACTAATAAAATATTTGCGTAGATCGGTATGGATAATATTAGTGCCGAGCACTTGTTGGGAAATAATTAATTTTTTCGCGTTTAGTTCTTCACATAAAATAAATTAAATAATATTTTACCACAAGTCTATTTAGTTAAAATAAATTGAAATGTAGTAATAAGGTAACGGTGTGCAGTTCTAAAATACGTTTCTGATCGTAGGGACGGCAAAACCTGTAAGTAAGATAATTTTATAAATAATTGGAGAATTTATTTTGACAAAACTTGAACGCCATCTTTATTATTCTATTTGCCCCTAGTAATTGAATACAAATATTATTTTATTTTATTATTTTGATAATAAATAGATTTTATTATAATTTGAATATACGAATAATTATTATTTATTTGCATTATTTATTTATATTATTATTCATTTTCTTGAATATCAAAGAACGCTTCAGTGTTGGAGTCCATATTTTTATTGTAATGGAAGACTAATATTCCAAAACTCCATTTAATAACATTTGCAATTTTGTATGAGCTTCTGAGCCCAGCAAATTGAATTAGTTGTTTGCATGTTTCGTGGAAAAAATTATCACATCATCAAAACTATAAATGGCTAATATTAAATATATATTCAGGCAAGAGCAAGAGAAAATGTACCTTATGTGCCTGCATGTTGATTTAAAAGTATTTCTTTAAAAATTTTAACATTTTATGTGAGTATTTGGAAACTAACAAATAATATATTTCGTTAATTTTAAAAAACATCTTGTTAACAAAACTTGAAATAAATAGTGATGAACATTTAATATTTTAGTTGCTTTTCATTTTGCAACGTGTTAGCGCCATTTCTGACGATTAATACTGATTTGCAACAGCTAAACCGTAGCGGATGGAAACTACTCTATCTATTTGATTTTTAGATAATCTATTTGACTTACGATGTATCTCAATGATTCAACTGTTCAAACTTAATAATCAGAAGAGTAAAATTATTATCTTTCTCCAATCAACTAAATATATCCATTTGAGTTACATAAATTTACTCAAATTTAGTCAAATTGGTAATGAAAATTTTTATTTTTGAAGAAGTTATTAATATGTGATATTAATATCTAAAATTGCTATTAATGTCAAAAGCTCATCTAAAATTGCAAATGTTATTAAATGGAGTTTTGGAATATTAGTCTTTCATAACATTTATTTTATTGTTTACATTTAATAATTTTGATTTATGATCATTATTATTTGAATATTTATTATTAACCAAATCATTATAAATAGAGTTAGTTAAATTTATCCAGCTGTTTTCTTTAAACAGCCTTGACTAGGAAAGACGATTCCTAGATATTAGAGCTGTGTGGCATTTTTCGTAGATTGAGTCGGATAAAATTCAAAACAGTGCTGGTAACATAAACAATTACTAAGTCTTGTGCTTCATTCGAAGCAGTGTTGCGAAACTGTGACTTATAACGCCATGTCGGAGTAGGTAAATTAGAGTGAATAGCATTTTGTTGTTATTGTGCGAGAAACTCCCATAGTGTTGGAGAGAATCGCAGCGTAGTCCATTAAAAGGATTCTTTTTTGCCAGTCACGTTGGATGCAAAAATAATCCCACAACTATAAACGTCAGAGTATTATGGTTCGTAGTATTTGATAATCCTGCAGACGAATCTACAGGCAATATCGGTGTGTAGAGTCTGGAAGCTTAAAACATGCATTCAAAATAGCCAATTATTTTGCAATACACTATCAATCTGTTTGAACTTCACTATCAATCTTCACTATCACTTTGTTTATAATTTTCAAACCATATTTTCCCAGAATACATTCTTCTTCTCCCATCCAACCTTCACATTTAAATTCTTCATTAATATACTTACATTTTAAGTCAAAGCATTTATCATAGTCAAAGGTTTAGAGACAGATAAAGTGGGAATAAAACATTTTGGTCCTTTTAATCCACCAATGAGTAATTTTACGGTAAACCTCACACAAAATTACCCGGCGCCTCCACCATACTTGCCACGTATTTTTTGGTACGTGAACGTATGAAGAGGTGAGATTCGTTCAGATTTTATGCGAACTTAACCTTTCCACTAATGTATTTCTAACCAATATAGGAGTATCATGTTCTGAATGTTTATACATTATATTTTATAAATGAAACTCTAAGCGTTTAATTAACGTTTGGAAGTCTTAGCACACAAAATGCTTAATCCACTAAACATTCAAAGAATTTAGCCATCAAGATGACTCTTGAATGATAATTGTACAAAAAGTATATACAGTAGAACTAAATTAGCACGATGACAAATCTCAGTATTACAATATCCAAAATAATATGGTCTTACTGTCTAACATAACAGTATACTCCAAAAGATATAGATATTATTAATACCTATTTATTTTGATACTTATATAATTTTTCGGAATTTTAAGTTCTTTTTGAAACAATCTGTATTGTGATTTCAATATACTCTTACTTCTAAGAAAGGTATGGACTTACGTAACCGAAACTGACGTACATTATTCATTAGAGGTCAGTTCTTGATATGTAACCATATCTTCTCAACTTCTGCACGTGTACACATTTCTATTCTCCTCTCCCTGGACAATTCCTGACAAAACTTACATCTCTCTTTGATATCTTTAGACAGAACTATCTTAGGTGGTCCGAAAATATTTAGCTAACCGTAACAAATAGTTTACATAAGATGGTAATAAATTATGCCGAATTGGGTATAAGTTTTCGCATATAATAATTTGATATAAATTTCATACTGGTGTTTATGTAGTTATTTATGTAGTTAAACAAATTTTTTAGATCTATCTTACATACTCAAAGCGTACAGAATCTAAATCTTTAAAAAAACTTAGATCACCTGGCTTTTATGTAACAAAGTATTAAACATTAACACTATAAAACCATTCAAACTGGACATCATCTGAGATGGTTTCACCCGAATTAAACAGATAAAGATATGAAACATTTTCAAATAGAACATGAGAAGAGACACATAATAGATGATGTTCCTTTCGGGGACTTGAGAAGATGGTTTGGGGGCGTCTTACAATATCTTTGCTGCTCACAGCACAATTAGGAATGCCGCATACTTCGGGGAACAGATAATTTTGCCAGTCATTGAAGAAGTCTTAAACGTTTTTCTACACAAACCTATTTATGACAACACAGTTCAGAGACGTACCGATGAAAGACACATTTCCCCATATAATTGGACGAGTCAGTTTTGCTTAGTAATGACGCACTATTGCTGGCATATAGTGCCTTTACGTTTTAGTTTTATTGTTTTGTTATGGAACAGAAATCCATGAATAACCGATCTTCCCGAGAACTGAGAACAGATGCCAAAAGCGAATCAATATTTAATATCTTGCGAGTTTTTTCATGGAAAAGCGATCCTTTATCAAATTTAATATAAGCGACAGCAGATGGAGCCCCTCTCCTGTTGTTTGAACGCTGGCATATTTGTATAAGCCATTTAAAATAAAGTGTAAATAGTATTAGACTGCGTCATCTATCGTTGTTGTAATTCACTGCGTCATCTATCGATAATATATAATTGCAAAACATTGTAGTAGCAGATTGAATCAATCTGTTCAAATCCTCATCAACGCAGTAAACAAAATTCGAAGCAACACGTGGAAAAGCAGGTTGTAACAAAGTTACTTATGTCTCCCATCGGTCTGCACTTATTAGATTTAGCTAGTTCCTGATTTGTCTTCGCGAAGAATAACAGCTAGTAGTAGCAGCATTCCGCACAGCAGCAACCGGGCCAGAACAACAGCCTATGTGATTGCTTATTATATACCATATAATAAACAATCACATATATCTGTGACAGACTTTTGCTCGCGACTCTGCTACCGGAGAGTCCTAGCGATTGTCACCGATGGCGTGAGCTAATTTGTAACTTCAGAATGTAATATCCTCCTTAGATATGAATTCTTGGGCGCCAGGTTAGCTTGACGTGAAATCCCACACTGAGACCGCTCTTTTTATTCCACCGGTCCTCAGTGAACCCTCTAAGAGCACGAGTCGCTACAAGTACGAGAGTAGTCCAGAACTTCGTGTTCTTGTGGGCATCTGAAAAAGATTCTAACTGCTAATTAATGAAACATTATTAACGATTTTACAAAATATGGTCTATTGGTCTTCTTAGGAATAAACAAAGAACGAAAATATTCATGCACAATAATTAAATATCAAATTAAATTAATATCGCATTAATGGCGGCTAGGAAATAAAATAAACAGTAGCGATTCTTTTATCAAAAAAATATATAAATAAATTACAGTGGTACAGGCAAGGTTTTATAAGGCATTATAGAGCCGGGGGTAAATCTAATTACACGATATGAACAATGGAAACAGTAGGAATTTAGAAGTCCACTATAGGTCACTAACATCCCAATTAGCGTGGGTGCTATGTTCGCTGAGTGACTAAAAGTAACCCCGATTAGAATTGTATACACTCCATTGGAAGGAATACAGAGGAGACCACTATCAACCATAATAACACCTCGGTTAGCCCACGTGTTATAGCTATCGAAGGAATAAAACCAACCCCTTTTAGCGCAGGTTATAATTATACGCTCCATGTATGAAACGTATGAAAGGAATCACCGCAAGCTGCAATAACACCCCGATAAGCGTAGGTGTTTTTAGCGACTAAAACTGAGCCCGATTAGCGCAGGTTAGAAATATACACTCCACTGAATAGGAAGCAGTTTGGTGGTGAGGTAGAAGGAGAAACAAAACTATTCAAAATACATGTAATTCAACATAGAACAGTGTGCGATATATGAACTCGCTTACTAAACGCGTTATTTATGTTTTCAGCGACTGTCGCTGACTGCCGCTTTGCCTGCTGCATTGGCTTGGCTTGATCGCTGACTATTGGCTGCTGCTTCTGGACATCTTGTGTCCGAGTTTTCGAAATTAGAACTAAATTATTACATCAAAATCTCGCTATTTTCAACCTTTAAACCGACGATCTGATATCGCTCTGTGTGCTTGCTATCATAAGCATACCACACATCGTTTACTTCCCGATACGGGCTTCATATATTATAGCGTAGCAGTACATAGTATACACAAGAAAAAGCGGAGCGATTGGACAGCACATATACCACTTGCGTTTATATCATATACGTATAAGATTACGTATCACATACGTATAAGATATCATATACGAAGAGTGCGCATATCCAGGTGATGTGTGTACACCCAACATAGTAAGCGTAACATTACTCTCTACTGCATAGCAAGCAATACGCAAACATATGCGAGTTCATATATTTCAATGGAATCTACGTTCAAACTAACTAACTAGTAATACCAGCACCATTTTCATGTATATTATTTGTTTAAACTATTTTAAGTAACATGCCGTGTAACATACCATATAATGCTTTGTTGATCACATGAATATTTAATAGCTTTAAGTTTCAATAGTTGCGTAATATCAGTAGTAACAACAAATGACTTAAAAAAGCAGATTGTTCAAGATGTAAGGCGCCATTTCACCCAATATTATAATGGATCATCAGCATTCTATTTATTAGGAGTATTAGGTCTTTCAAATCCGATGCTCCGATACTTAAAGCTGTGATACTCCTAATATAGGGGCTGCTCATGATTCCTGTAATAATTGGTGAAATAGCGCCATACAACTTGAATAAGCCGTTTTTAAGCCATTTGTTGTGACTACTGATATTACGCACCCACAAAAAATTAGTATCTAAGTTTGCTTGCAATAAAAATCAGATGCACTTCCATTTACTCTGTATTTAATAGCTTTGTTTTTCAGTCTCCTTTTAGATCTCCCTCTTTCCTACTGTGTATATTTCTGGGGTGCAAATTCCTAAGCTAAGCTAATGAAACAAAACATTGGACGGCCTGAATTCCCCCAGGTTCTCAATTTGGCCGAATTGGGGAAGCAGTTTATTTATATAAACAATTTATCCTAGCAATTTATTTATCTAAATTTCTACGATGATGACGTTTCAGCCTACGTTCAACATTTAATTCACCTTCACACCGACTTTGAAACTCGGTTTGAAAATGTATTGACTATAAAAATACCACAGTGGATTATTAATCCAAATGGCGGTATTAAAGAAACGGATGTCACGGATTACAAAAGGCATTGATTGGAATAACCACCAATTAAGAACTTAAGGTGCACTGTAGAAAGGAATATCAGAAATTCTGGCTTTAGAGAGATACACCTATTACATATCATGCCTTATTGATAATCCCTAAAAAAGTTTTTGATAGCTTTTCCATCTTCAAGCCTCGCTGAAACGGGTTCCAGCGCGATGGGCAATCTCCTTAAAAAGGATACAGCTTGGAAATAAATCATTGGCAGAGGAGATTTAAGATTAATCGAGGCGAAATTGAAACCAAATAATGAAATTTTGCTATCAAGACATCAGGCTCATACCTCAGATTGAAAGCATAGTTTTTTGTGAATTCATTTTATGTCAAAATGTTACTACATTTATAACTATTCAACTTAAATTACATTCCTATATTCAAATTTTCCACTCTACAGTGAACCCTATCAAAGTAAATAGCTCGCATTAAATTCAAAAATACAATTAACATTGTCGAATTTGTAAGAAATCAGTATTAGCAAAATAAGGGGTCTACCTCAAACAAAAAAAAATTGTACGTAGTCTACGGGACAAAAATTTTGCGGACTTCTGGTCTACGGAAATATACTAGGCATTTTTAGACTAATGATTACATCATAATCTAATGATGATGAAGAATAAAATGATCTGTTAAATTCATCTTGAGCGAAAATGTACTTCTCAATGACATTATAAGCTTGAAGTAATGGCGTCATTTTGCTGCTACTTGCTGGAAATGATGACGTCATAATAATATGTAAATATATTTAAATGTAATGCATGTTTTCTAATTTAATAACTTAATGTAATATAGTAAGTGTAGTTGTGAATTAATTAAAATCTTTATAAAAAGTTTGAGATCACTCCAACATTATTTTAGATATTTATAGATACATAACTAAAGATTTCAGACTATAACCTATATCTCTTTACAAACCCTTTTCAATTAAAACACAGAAGGCTTTAAGAACAAAACATCATATAGATATATATGTACATAATTCCTAATGTAAGAGAACATTTGTCTTAGAAATGGCCGGTGGATTGGACAGGTCCTTTGCAAATCTTTTAGAGGTTACATCATCTCACCATATCATACATCCTCTCGTCCTTTCTTATCTATCATGGACGTTCCCTAACAGTATGTAAATTTTGTAAATGTTACATTTAGACTGTTTGCGAGTAATACTCAGATAAATATTTATGCGTGGACATATTCAATATTTTCAAATAGAATATAGTCAGAAAAATTGGAATTTTGCAATTTAATAGCTATTCTTTTACTCGGCCAAACATTTAATTTAACAAAACGCATTTAAATGGTAAAGTGGAAAAGGGGAGAGGCTACAGAGCGTGAGCCTGCCTTTCTCAAAAGTTAAATTCTTTTCATTGTATTACAGATATTTAGCACAACCTAATCTACAAGGCCATTTTCCCCATAAAAATGAAACAAACAGATCGATGTAAAAGTGTTTAGCTCAAAATGGCTTCAAGGTTTATGTACCTTGTAAAGCTAATTAGGAAAGCCAGGGGTTATATAAAAGACATTAATAAGAAAACATCTACCGTTAGGACGAAATTACCAAATTATCGGAAGACTGAATAATAAATAAAGCCAGTAGTAGATTTTAACTTTTCAAAGCCCTCATTCTTACAATTCTAATTTATTCTTCGAAAACTTTGAATCAATCAGACCGGAAAAGGATTGAAAGAACAACTCCAAGATTGAATACTGGACCTATGTCTCAGTTTTTGAAGAGTTTGGCATGAAGCATATTTCTGAAATGAGTCAGCTAAGCCAATCTTGCTTATTTTCACCTTATCGCCAGAAAAAGTTGAGAGCAGGATTTGAGAAATTTAATGGCGGAATGCTATGCAGAGCAGAACATAGAGAGAACATAATAACAAAACAAAACGAAGCAAATCGCTGTACCTTCCGAAGTTGTTCCTATGCCTCTGGGCTGGAAGATTTCAAGGGGACAGATCACATAAAGCGCCACCACACCCTTTCAAGAGTGAAGAAACGAGATAATGGACATGTTTGAACACATATGATGTACAAACCAGGAAATTGCTAGAGTTCGGCCAAAGTATTATCGACCACAAAGGAAAATCAAGTTTTTATCGTTTATTACTATGTTAATTTTATCAAGATAGAAGACTCACATTCTGGAATTATCGATGGAAAAGGTACTGGATTGCCGAGCTAACATGGATTACCAAAGTTTTGTTTTGCCCTTTGTAATTTGATTTGATAAAAACATTCACAAATAAGACATGCAAACTCGGTGCAAGCTAACTGTATCAGTTCCGTAGCTAACTACAAAGAACACTATTGCCCAGGCGAATTTTAGACAATGCAACGTCTGTTAGCCACTGACACTAAATAACATTTTCAGCACTTGGTCTACAGAAGTAGAGGTGGGTAAACCTAGTATTTTTGTAGAATAGGTACGACCTGTTCCAGTTACTTACAAATACTTGTGACAAATACCTGATAGCAGGACTACTCCGATCTGTCTTCATTTTGTACCGGAACAGTAAGTTTTCTCCGAATGTCTATATATAAAATGAAAAAAAAAATGAGCCGAAAAGGGTTGGCGGTTGTAACGTAGCACGTTACTCTAAATAAACCCATCACTGACAGTGAATATATTGTAACCGCACACTACCGACAAAATTCAGTTCATGAGATAAAATGTAAATATAATTAAATTGTATGCAAATGCTTACGTAATACGCAGTAAACAGAGACACATTAATGATCGAAGAGAGATAGGTTTAGTTATTGTTTGCTGTTGACTTACTGTTATATACATTAGCAGTGGCTAATGCGTATGTTATGGAACATAGCGTTGATAGACAAGAGTAGAGACTTATAGGGCTTGGCTCGTCGCTGATGTCGAAAATGCTGTGCTGCACTGAAAATAAGCGTATACCGTACCACGTAACAATTAATTGAGTGAGTGGCTCATAGAGACCGTATAATAGAGAAAACATCAGTGGAAACTCACGCCTATATATACTGCCGTGCAATATAAAATATTTTAGTTTATTTCATCAATTCGAACAGCCAGCATCAGTAGCCCAGCATGCCGACGACCAGTCAAGACAATATGTAAGCAGTGGCAACAGATCACCGCCGGATGAGTGAGCGTTTGGTATCCGTTTTCATATATCGCTGTTCTGTTTTATTGCATCTGTTCATAATAGCTTTGTTTCTTTTCTACCTTACTTATTCCCGTTACCCACTAGAGTGTATGTGGCCATTCACTTGAACACCAAGGGTAGATACAGTCGCTGAGCTATCTTAACATCACTTCACCAAGGTGTTGAATAAGCTATAGTGGACTCCCTTTACTACCTACTACCCCACCAGAGTCCAGATATACATTTTTCTGCAATATCTACAAACAGACCTGTTACCGATCGCAAAATCTCATCATCGAAATTAGA
>WYDF02267972.1:3367-18412 GCA_009867245.2 Adranes taylori
GATGTAATTTGTATGCGCCCTCTTTAAGACCTCATAACTTGCTTAAAAATCACTTCATTTTAATTTGTACTTATGTTAATTCTACATTGTCGCTCTATTTCTAGAGCATATGAATGATGAAATAAAATAGTCCTCTATTTGCTATGATGCCATTGATGTACGTTTGAAAATTTATTGTTGTAATTGTTATGCGCCTTCATAACTTGCTTTTAAAAATACACTTCATTTTAAATGTTGCTTATGTTGATCCTAAGATGTCGCTCTATCATCTAAAGCAAATAAGAGATAAAATGAAATAATACCTCATTTGTTATGATGTCGCTATTGTATTTTAAAAAATGTATCGATATAATTTGTATGCGTCATCTATCTTACAGACCTCATAAATTTTGTATGCGCCATCTGTCTTTAAGACCTTATAACTAGTTTTTAATTAATCACTTGATTTTAATATTTACTTATATTGATTTTACCTCAGAACTTATGAAAAAAATAACACTTTATTTTAATATTTACTTATATTGATCGTAGGATGTTGCTCTATCATCTAGAGCATATATCTTATAAAGTGAGAGTGTCCTTGACTTGCTTTGTTGCCATTTATCCATGTTTTAAAATCTCAGGATGTAATTTGAATGAGTCCTCTTTAAGACCTCATAACTCGCTTTAAAAAAAATACTTCATCTTAGTTTATCCTGATGTTGATTCTACGATATGCTATGTGCATTTGAAATTTGCATGCGCCATTTTTAAGACCTCACAAGTCACTATTAAGAAACACTTTATTTTAATATTTAGTTATGTTGATCGTAGAATGTCACCCTGTCATCCAGTTAGAGCATTTAAATCATTTGATGTAATGTTATTTATGTACGGTTGAAAATTTATCGATGTAATTTTTATGAGCCATTTGACCTTATAACTCGCTTTTAAAAATAAACTTCATTTTAATTTTTCCTCATGTTGATCCTAAGATGTTGCTCTATCATCTGGAGCACACAAGTGATAAAATGAAGGATACCTCGTTTGAAAATTAATCGATCTACTTTTAAGACCTGATAACTCGTTTTTAATAAAGCGCTTTATTTTAACATTTACTTATATTGATTCTACTTCAGAACTCCCTAAAAAACAGTTTGTTTTAATATTTACTTATATTGATCCTAGGATGTCGCTTTATCATCTAGAGCACATAGATTCTAAAATGAGAGAGTCCCTGACTTACTTTCTCGTCATTTATGAATGTTTCAAAATCGTAGGATGTAATTTGTATGCGCCCTCTTTAAGACCTCATAACTTGCTTAAAAATCACTTCATTTTAATTTGTACTTATGTTGATTCTACATTGTCGCTCTATTTTATAGAGGATATGAATGATGAAATGAAATAGTCCTCCATTTGCTATGATGCCATTGATGTACGTTTGAAAATTTATTGTTGTAATTTTTATGCGCCTTCATAACTTACTTTTAAAAATACACTTCATTTTAAATGTTGCTTATGTTGATCCTAAGATGTCGCTCTATCATCTAAAGCACATAAGAGATAAAATGAAATAATACCTCATTTGTTATGATACCGCTATTGTATTTTGAAAAATTTATCGATATAATTTGTATGCGCCATCTATCTTACAGACCTCATAAATTTTGTATGCGCCATCTGTTTTTTAGACCTTATAACTCGTTTTTAATTAATCACTTGATTTTAATATTTACTTATATTGATTTTACCTCAGAACTTAAAAAAAAACACTTTATTTTAAAATTTACTTATATTGATCGTAGGATGTTGCTCTATCATCTAGAGCATATATCTTATAAAATGAGAGTGTCCTTGACTTGCTTTGTTGCCATTTATCCACGTTTTAAAATCTCAGGATGTAATTTGTATGCGTCCTCTTTAAGACCTCATAATTCGCTTTAAAAAACATTTCATCTTAGTTTATCCTTATGTTGATTCTACGATATGCTATGTACATTTGAAAATTTATCGATGTAATTTGTATGCGCCGTTTTTAAGACTTCATTACTCACTGAAAAAACATTTCATATTAATTTTTACTTATTTTGATCCTAAAATCGCGCTCTATCATCCAGATCACCTTTTCTCAACCGCCGGTTCGGCGAAGAAATTTGACCGATCTGCGGAGAATTTGTATCTGTCCGCGTTAATGAAATTCTTATTCAAAAAATAATAATTTTCTTTGCTAAAAAGGAAACCAGCGGTCCGCGAGATTTAGTCACATCTTTCACCGCTTTGCGGGCCTAGAAAGGTTGAGAAACGCTCATGTAGAGCACTTAAACCATTTGCTATGATAACAGTTATATATGTTTGAATTTTTATTAGTGCATGCAGCATTTTTAAAATTCGCTTTTAAAAATACACTTCAATGTAAGTTTTACTTATGTCGATAGTAAGATGTTGCACTATCACCAAGATTACACAAATGATAAAAGGAAAGGTTACCTCATTTGTTTTAGTGCCGTTTATTACGTTTGAAAATTAATTGATGTAATTTGTATGCGTTATCTATCTTTAAAACTTCTTAACTTGTTTTTCATAAAACACTTAATTCTAATATTGATTCTACCTCATAATTCGTCCTTAACTTGCTTTGTTGCCATTTATTCACGTTTCAAAATCTCAGGATACAATTTGTATGCCCCCTTTTTAACACCTCATAACTCGTTTTAAAAAACACTTGTTGATTTCACTATGTTTTGTTTGAACATTTATCGATGTTATTTTAATACGCCATTTTTAAGACTTCATAAGTTGCTTTTAAATATACACTTTATTTTAATTGATATGGGGGTTTCAAGAGTTAGGGTCACTCGGTGTGTAGTAAAGATTTCTTGATAATTATGAATATCGGTGTCTTAAAAAATTCACCTCACCCCTCAGGACTATTTTAATTTTAATTTCACCATTTAATTTATTTTAATTCTTATTTAAGTTGACCCGAAGATGTTACTCTATCATCCAAAGCACATAGTGAAAAAGTGAAAAAATACCTCATTTGTTATGATGTCATTTATTTACGTTTTAAAATGTATGGATGTAATTTGTATTATCCATTTTAAGACCTCATTACTCGCTTTTAAAAATATTACATTTTTATTTTAAATCATTTGCTATGATACCATTTATGTATGTTTGAAAATTTAGCAGTGTAATTTTTATGTGTAATTTTTAAGTACTCAATATTCGCTTTTAAAAATATACTTAATTGTAATTTTTACTTATGTCGATCCTAAGATGCCGCTCTATAACCCAAATGATAAAATAAAAGAATACCTCATTTGATATAATGCGTTTATGTACGTTTGAAAATTTATTGATGTAATTTGTATGCGTCATCTATCTTTAAAACTTGATAAAATGATAAAGTGCCTCATTTTTTATGATGCCATTATGTATGTTTGAAAGTTTGACGTAATTTGTATGTGTTATCTATTTTTAATGCCTCAATCTGGATTTTGAACAAACTCTTCATTTTAGTATTTACTTATATTGATTCTAGGATGTCGCTCTATCATCTAGAGTACATATGTGTTACATTATAAAATTAGAGTCCTCGACTTTCTTTGTTGCCATTTATTCACATATCTAAATCTTAGGATGTAATTTGTTTGCGCTCTCTGTAAGACTTCATAACTCGTTTTTAAATAACACTTCATTTAAATTTGTACATATGTTGATTTTAAGAGCGCTCTATAATCTAGAGCACATAAATGATAAAATGAAAGAGCTTCTAACTTGGTGCAATGCTATGAAAAAAACACAATTGGATACTAATAATCATTTGCAACTATGTAGGTAAATAGTAAAAACATACTGGAACAGCAAAAACTTAGTAAGGTAAAGAGTTCAAAATCTGTTGATTTCTTCCATTACGTATTCTTATTTACAATCAATATCCAACTTTAAATCAATTTCTGAGTTCCACATCTTGTCAAAATGAGGTTTGTATTACAGGTCAGCATCTTCCGTTTAGGGTCCATTCCAAAATTTGTCTAATTATAAGTTGAAAACATTTATTATCTTCTACAGCATCCATTGAATGTTTTACATACTTTTTGTATATGAAAACAATTGTTTAATAACATGTATTTTGAGGTACTATCGTACTTGAAGAGTGACCTCTTGTTTGTAATGTGAGAGACCTGATTCAAGAAATAGTTTAATTAATTTATTTAATTGATGAAATGATATTCTATTTACTTATTAGATGTATTTTCTTTCTTACAGGGCCCTCCTCAGGCCGGTCAACCATTCAAATTCACTGTGTTAGAATCCTGTGATAGAATCAAAGAGGAATTTAATTTCTTGCAAGCACAGTATCACAAGTAAGTATTGTCAATTACTATAAGTTATTATATTTATTAGAAAGCCTAAAATAAGGTTTCGTATAAAGCACAATTCATATTTAATGTCGCATTGATTACAAAAATCAGGGCTGGCTGACTGGATTTGCAACAAAGATAGTTTATTAATAAAATAATTGAACTAATTTGTCTATCGGGCTTTATTTACATCATACATGAAATATATAAGAATAATCCAAAAATTCTACCTAAATATATGCCAAATCGCTTACAACAGCTATAAATTAATTATTACTGAAGTACAGGTAACTCTTGTTTTACGCCGATTCACTATAACGCCGCTGCGCAATTCAACATTTCAACGTGGAATTTCCCGATTCTCTTTTGAGAAGAAACTTTTTTGAGAAGATTCAAATGAGACCTTGTTTATGTTGCGGCGTCTGCTGCTTTTCCTAAGAAATCAGGGTTAGTGTAAAGCAAGACAACTATTCTTCAGGCTTTGTCTTCAACGTTGATGGGAATGGGCTTTATTAGAAAAAAGTTACTACCACGAACTTTTTGCTTCTCGCGAAGGACGTTCCACTCCAGGTTTTGAAGTTGCGAAAGTTAGATTAACTGATGTTGGGAGCCAATATATCAGCCAATGCCAACCACAAACACGTGCCATATTTGGTCGAATGCTGTACCGGGACATGAAAATGTAGAGAATCATGATCATATCATAGTTGAATACGTTGATCCGGCCTGTGCGAGATGTAATCTCAATTATAAAGTACCCAATTTCCTCCCCGTTTTCGTCCACAATCTAAGTGGATACGACACTCACCTATTTATTAAAGATCTGGCTGAACCCGAAGAAAAAATGGATGTAATTACTCAAACCAAAGAGCGTTACATTTCGTTTTCGAAATCTGTCGATGTGGGATTCTATCTTCGGGCTTCATATCTTCGACAAAATATCTAGCACCTTGAAACCGGACCAATATATTGATGTTAAACGTCATTTCCCGAAATTTGTTTGAAACTTAAACCGATGTTAGTGTATCATTCACAGACGCCACGTACTTTACACGGTTCTAAATAAAGACATCTTGCCAGTTTATTGGAAATGGGTTAAAGAAAGCTTAGCTCACACATGGATGTTTCCACAGATTGGTATACAAGTTATTGTGCTCTATTTTTGTGAAGAAAATAAATTACCACTCAAGGCTTCTCGTTGACATTGCTCCCGGAGATCCTTAAAACCTTGATGAAATAAGAATTCCATTGGATGTCAGGGTTATTTTCATGCTTCCCAGTATTATCTCTTTTTACTTTTTTCTTTCGAGAAATAGATTTATTTCTTTCTGTATGCGACATTTTCACACAAACTTTGGGCACACTTGTGGCAAGCCTCCCACCTATGCTTCGATACGGAAACTAATTGTCAAATTAGTACTGAAACACCACATGCCCGCACTTGCGGGGCTTTCTGAATTTCGTAATTATTTCAGCTGTTGTACAGCCAATATAACAGGGATGTGAGGTTTCTACACCAAAGGGTAGCTTAAACCAAAATGAACAAGAAAATATCACAAGTCCTTTTGTAAAAACAATGGACATGTGATATTTCTGAAATTCACGATACAAAAATTATCTCGAATGAATGTTCATTTTGAATTATTCTAATCTCTTATTCCGTTTTTTTCTTTTTTGACTATTTTGCACTTGGAGCTATTCCATATATTAGGGATGAGAAATTGTTGCACCAAGAGTCAAATTTAGTTCCCTAAATCATTTTGTAAGCCGCGACTGAAACTATAATATATTAATTCTTGTTTAATTTGTAAAAACAATGTTTATGATTCGGTAGCTGCTTTCAGATTATCCATTTGGCTTGCCATACTATTTTAGTTTGACATCCCTGACGTATAATATTGTATTTTATACTTAATTTATATTTGAATCAAGTTGTGCTTCGTTAATAATGTGATTGAAACTTGATTGGTAATGAAATAAGCCGTAGTTTATAACAAAAAAATAAGTAAAAATTTAATTAGCTGATATTTCTGATTTATCGTAGGTAGACCATATAAATGTATAGGTATTAAAGTTTAATAACAGGCAATTAAAAGTACCTACTTAGAATATCATAAGCATAATGCTAATATGCAGATTTTATGGTTACTTCCATATAGTTGTAAAACATTGCGTTATAAAACATAAGAATAATTATCTTTGTTTCGTTATTATATCCGTGTCACTATCAGAAATAACAATCAGATTCATGTTACCGCAACGACTCATTCAATTAAGTTAACTCCTTTTATCTGATTGATATCGCCCATTGCACGCGTCCGTGATATTTATAAAAAACTCTTATAGGAAAATAATACAGTGGAACTCTTTTAATTCTTAAATAATTAAGTCTAGCTGTGATAATAGGTAATATTTGTTGTAGACTATAGTACAGTTGTTCAAAATACAACAGTACTCGATCTGGATTATGTATATTACTTTTTCACCTAAAGGCTGCATTCGACAACATTGCAAGAAAAAGTTAAAAGAAGAAAAGGAAAGAAGTGCAAATGTAACTATAGCTGAGAGGAAATGTGAGGAGATTATATAAAAGAAAGAGAGGAATGAGGATGTGAGCAGGAAAGAATGGTCTTAGTGTTTCCATTCTGTAACGTGTGTTAGGCAATAATTCCATAGTACAGTACAGTTGCGATTATCCGGACTATAAAATGTTGGACCCATGCGGTAAATCGAGAAATCTGGATAATAGAGAAATACAATGTAATATGTACATCTATGTATTTATTGAATTAAACCCGTATTTGTTTTCGGAGATTAAATCTTCTGTACGTGGATGTCTTGGGCAATTATGCAGAAGAAGAAGAGTAGATTGCGGAAGGCCCAACTCCTGGAAATGAAACTTCTCTTTTTATGCTTTTCGACGTGGCACAGAGCGTTTTTTAGCAAGGACGAACATTTTCTCTTGTAACATTCCCCAATAAAGTGCACTCTCATCTAGAATGTACTTGGTTTCGCGTAAGATGTAATTCATCAACAATATTTTTGAATTCTTGGCAAAAGAGCTCAACAAGTGCAATATCTGCTGACAGTTTTTCCCTGTGACAGTCAACAGACAAATGCCTAGCGTGATTTAAATTTCTCTAACCAAAATATCTTTACCCTTTTTAAGATGATTGTTCCACTGATAGGAGTTCCTCTGATAGGAGTTCCTACTCCTCTCTTAGACAAAATAGGAATACAATGTCTCTTCAACTTCACCGTACTCTGCGTTTTTAAGCGCTTTTGTTTAGTCCGTATCACATTTCGTCTTACTAACAAATTTTCGAATTTGCTTTTCTTGCTTCTTGATATCTGATATCACTGACTTTCCATAGTTCATTCGCATTTTTACTTATGTTACTCCTAAAGTATCTCTCTATCATCTAGAGTAGCGTTTCTTAACCTTTTTTTGGACGATGGAGCGCTAATGGTTGTGGAAAGATCTCGCAGACCAGTGGTTGTTTTAACAAAAAAATTATTATATTTCGAATAAGAATTTTTTTTAAAACGGACAGGCAAAAATTTTTTTGCCGGCTCATAGCTAATCTAGACCACTTTAATTATAAAATGAGGGATCCGCCATTTGCTATGATACGATTTATATACGTTTGAAACATTTATAATTTTAATTTGTATGAGCCATGTTTAAGACCTCATAACTCGCTTTAAAAAACACTTTATTTTAGTTTTTACTTATGTTGATTCTACAATGTTGCCCTCTTATATACAGAGATAAATAATAAAATGAAAGAATCCGCATTTGTTATGATGTCATTTATGTATGTTTGAAAATTTATCGATGTAATTTGTATGCGCCATTTTTAAAAATTCATAACTCGCTTTCAATAATACACTTCATTTTAATTTTTACTTATGTATATCATAAGATGTCGCTCTATCATCTGGAGCACACAAATGATAAAATGAAATAGTGCCTCATTTTTTATGATGCCATTTAAGTATGTTTGAAAATATGACGTAATTTGTATGTGCTATCTATATTTAAAAACCTCATATCTGGATTTTGAACAAACTCTTCATTTTAATATTTACCTATATTGATTCTAGGATCTCGCTCTATCATCTAGAGTACATATGTCTTATATTATAATGAGAGTCATCAACTTTCTTTCTTGTCATTTATCCACTTTTGAAAATCTAGGATGTAATTTGTATGCTCTGTCTTTAAGACTTTATAAAAAACTCTTATAGGAAAATAATACAGTGGAACTCATTTAATTTTTAAATAATTAAGTCAAGCTGTAATATTTGTTGTAGACTATAGTACAGTTGTTCAAAATACAACAAAACTCGATCTGGATTATGTATATTACTTTTTCACCTAAAGGCTGCATTCGACAACATTACAAGAAAAAGTTAAAAGAAGAACATAACAGAAGTGCGAATATAGCTATAGCTGAGAGGAAATGTGAGGAGATTATGTAAGATTATGGAGCAGGAAAGAATGGTCTTAGTGTTTCCATTTTGAAACGTGTGTTAGGCAATAATTCCATAGTACAGTACAGTACAGTCTCGATTATCCGGACTATAAAATGTTTGACCCATCGGGTAAATCGAGAAATCCGGATAATAGAGAAATACAATGTAATATGTATATCTATGTATTTATTGAATTGAACCCCTATTTGTCTTCGGAGATTAAATCTTCTGTACGTGGATGTCTTGGGCAATTATGCAGAAGAAGAAGAGTAGATTGCGGAAGGTTCAACTCCTGCAAATGAAGGTTAACTTGGGAACAAACGATTTATGTAATCAGTTTCTAAAAATTTCTTAGATTACACAGGAACTCTTCTGAGAATCGTAATTAACGGGCAGTGTAAGGTTTTTAAAATGGACGTAGACTCTTAGACTAGACTTTCCGATAACCAATAGCTTTAACTTATGCGAGCATGGTATGCATTAGCGCATACCATGAACGTAACCTTTTCTTTTTGTGCTTTTCGACATGCCGCAGAGCGTTCTTTAGCAAGGGCGAACGTTTTCTCTTGTAACATCCTCCAATAAAATCCACTCTCATCTAAAATGTACTTGATCTCGCGTACGATTTAATTCATCAACAATATTTTTGAATTCTTTGCAAAAGGGCTCAACAGGTGCAATATCTGCAGACAGTTTTTCCCTGTGACAGTCAACAGAAAAATGCCTAGCGTGATATTTCTCTAACCAATCTTGACTTGTTGAGAAATTACTGTCTCCTATCATTTTTTCGTCAAATATCTTTGCCCTTTCTGAGATGATTGTTCCACTGATAGGAGTTCCTGCTCCCATCTTAGATAAACCAGGAATACAATGTTTCTTCAACTTCATCGTATTCTGCCTTTTTAAGTGTTTTTGTTTAATCCGGATCGCATTTCGTCTTACTAACAAATTTGCGAATTTGCTCTTCTTGCTTCTTGATATCTGCAGATATCGCAGACGTTCCAACTCCATAAATACTTGGTTAACTTGGTCCCAGATTCATCTTTTTCAAATGATTTAGAATTTCCCGCTTTTTTTGGGAAATATGTAAAAACCCCGCTTACGTCTGACGTCTTTTCGTTAGAATTCATGTTAAATATGCAATATCTATGTAGTACAATTCAAAATGTAACCGAAAACTAGCTGCGCTTTACTATCGCCGCGTTAATATGTAAATTCGGTATATAATTCCTGACCACTTACCTATATAAAAGTTGCGCTTTGCACTGATTATGGATTGTGTTGTGTATGTGAGTATTTTTAAGTGTTTTCTAGCATTTTGTATTTTTTCTCGTTCTACAAATCCACTTCTAAGTGTAATAGAGGTTCCGGATAAGAAGGGGTGTGAATAATCGAGATTGTACTGTAATTCTTTGTCTAACATTGGTGAAAATTTGTTTATCATTTAAGTTTGTTACAGAATTTAAATCTATTAAAGCAGGATCGTGGATCGCATTATTTTCAATACATAACCATCATACCGCTTTTATTATTTTTTTTTTGTAACATAATGTCTTTGCCAACATAATGTTATAATAAGTTCATTCTTGCTAATTGGATGTAATTTTGAGTTTTTGAAGTTTGTTGGACTTTGTCATCAGATCAGAATGTTGTAAGCTGGTTCTCTTGTAATGTTGTTGGGACGTAGGTGTGCTGCGGATTGGTGCTCTATAGGTTTTTGAATGCTAAAAATGCTCTTTTAAAGTTATAGACTTTACTTAAGTAACCGCATTAGGCACTGACAGTGTTTATTTTTCTTCTAAAATGTACCTAAATTTGCCCATTTTGCACGGAAATATAGTCAATTTGGCCCAACTGTATTAAACATGGTACTTGACAAATGCTCATTATATATCGAATTTTTAATCAATTTACAAAGTTTTACAACACAATCAACTTAAAATGTTGAAAAAGTCGATAAGTATCTACAAATTGTTAGAAATCGATCGATTTTTTCGGCTACAGCCAACATAAAGTCGGCCATTTTAAGCTGTTTTTGCGTGTGCTTTCCATTCCAAAATGAGCCCATAGTTCACGAATTAAAATTTTTTCACGACAACACTAATTAAAACAACGTAGAATTAAAAAATGGATCAATATTTACTCCTTATAAAAACTTGTTAAACGATACTTTTCATGTTGAAATTATATAAATATTAGCAAATCGTAAGATTTTTTAAAAATAGGGGAGAACTAACTTGAAATCTTTACAGTTTTAAGTCAAGAACTTCTCGATGTTTCTATATAGCATAAATTTTGTCTAAATCTAACACTGTACCATTGTATGGTTACAAAATGTGCTTATCTTTTACACTTTCCACGTCAAATACAATATTAGCGAATAGACAAACGCAACGGGCTAACATTTCTACTGACCTGTTTGTTTTAGAACAAATGCGGACAAAACTGTATTTGTATATTGCCGAAAAGATAAAATGTTGTGCATGACATATCCTAATTTCACGGTGCATGGATATAAATATCTTAAAATGTCCCATAAAAATCATTCTTTTTTTGCCGTGAAATAAAAATTATTCAATTTTGTAAAAAATTTCAAAACTCAATAACTGTAAAATGTAGAATTGTCGTTGACCAGTTTTTTGATAGTGTATAAGTGGGTTTTACCAACAATGTTACTTGCCAACACTCCCTAACTTTCCGTATGGTTGAAAAAAAAAGAAAAATGAATTTCAAAATTGTACACTTTCCACATATCTCATTTAGCGGGCGTAATGTCGGACTCCCCAAATAATTTCGGAATATTCTAACAGAGCCTACAGTACTCAGTGTTTCATTGAAATCTCACAACATCAATTTGATATCTATATCTTTATTGTGGGCGCCAAACATGGTTGGAGACTAGCATCATGTCCAATAAAGTTTGTTTTTAAAAATTATGAAATCTTTCGGAATTTTCAATATTTTATTAAGTTTCTTCAATATTTTTGCAATCTCATTACATTTTTGAAATTTCTCTAAATCTATATAAAATTTGACAGTTTCATATTATCGCAAAATGTCACTTTCTTTCATTAATTTATAAGGACTGCTTTGTTCTCAAATTTTTTTTTTCAAATAAAAAATATAGAGAATCAAATCATCTGTGAAACGTTTTTATCCATTTGCAAACTACCGAGCCTCGATTTGTACTTTGACCCGTAACTCTGGAGCTACGTCCAGTGCTCCGCTTTCAGGTTAGCTGGCGAAAGTCCGGTGAGTCGGCAGGCAAGTATGTGTGTACGTAGAATTCGTACACACCAATTTGCGTATACACAAAAATGCGCACATTTAATTAAATAAGTAATCGGCGATGAATTTATTCTTGATTCGGTGAATTTTCCTTTCAACGAATTGCAAGTCAGTGAATTTTCCAGGCGACAAATTTACTGACTGGTGAACTTTCCAGTCGGTGAACTTTCCGTCTATGAATTGCAGTCAGTGAACTTTCCTAGAGCCATGTCCACCAATGTGATCTTCGTTAGTTTCATACAATTTGTTGACGGCACCTCCTCTTGTTTACATTGAAGAAATAAAATAATAAAGCCTTTGTCAAAAACTCGCAAACTGAAATCTAAAAAATGTCTAAGTACAAAAACTACATAGCTAAGTGTACAAAACTCATAAGTTTTCTCGAAGAACCCGAATGATGTTCGACATTAATGGCTTTTTTAATAAACATTTTGCTGAACGCCAAGATGCGGGCGTTGTTTTTTTTTTCTCCTGTCCGTTCTCTTCATTCTCATTCTATAACTTTCAGCGAATTAAATTTATTTGTCTGATTTATATTAAATTATTTGTAATTAAGATAATTAAATTATTATTAAAGTAATTTATATTGAATTAATTAACCGATAACAAAATCACATTTGGAAGATACACTAAAATTTGATATCTTGGTATAGTCATGCCAGAAAAAGAAAAAAGTATGGTCATATTGATGTTATTGTATGTTTGACAAAAGATAGAATGGCAATTAATGAACTAATAGGAAGTGTGAGTGGATATATGAGATAGAGAAGACTTGAGATAAATGTAAAATAAAGCTGTAATCCAAATAATAAATTTTGGAAGAACCATTTAGAGATTGGTTAACATAAATTTGACGGAAAAAATGAGGGCAGTACGAGAGAAGAAGTTTGGTGAGTCAGTCAGACTATGGCCACTAGATATATGTGTGTAAAAAACGTCACATACTTAAATGTTTATTACTTTTTTTTATATTTCATATTTATATGTTATTCTTGGCTTAGTTTTGTCTTTGTCTTATTTTCATTTTTATCTTATTTTAATATATTATGTTTATATTCGAATATTCAATTTTATATGGATTGTGTTAATTTAAATTAGTAACAAAATTATAAATTCCTGAATATATATCTACACATATATATTCAACACACTTCCTTTATTTTCTGTAGTTTTCTGCATTTTTAATTATCTAATATCGAAGATTAATATCGTATGCCGTAAAAGATATTCATATAACCGAGAAGAAAAAAAATAAAAGATCCATTTAATAGCCCTATTGTAAGCCGCAAAGGTAAATTATTATTCATGACATAGCTTCTTCTTATAAGCGTATCTAGAAACATAATTTTATAGGCTTAAAAAATTATGTTAATTTGAACACGTTTATGATATTGATTTGTTGATAATAATTGGAATCGATTTTAAAATGCTTCTTTTCAATTAAGATTAAGCATTTTATAACTAACTTCAATTTGTGCTCACATATATACAGCAGTATGTTTATCTCCTTAATTATTTTTATTTTATAATTCTGATGAATTTTAAAATTTTTTATTAATGAAAATAAAATTCATTGGCCTTTCGTTATACTCTATTCTGAAAATGCTGGAGTTTGTCGATAAGATTAATAATAGGATATTCTTAACCTTATCGACAGCTTGTAAGGGGAGAGCTTGTAGCTGGCAAACTGATAGAGATTTTATTGCACAGAAAAGAGCAATGAGTAGAATTATTAATATTAATAGTTAAACAAGTTGCTGACCTGTTTTCAAGGCAAAAAAATATGAACATTTTATTCTGTTTATATTTATTCAATACTAGCGGACCCGCCAAACGTTGTTTTCCCTGCCACCTGGTCCCCATATTTGCCTACGTCGCTGACAGCTCCCCAGTTCGCATTGCCGCGGCTAGCGACATGATCTAATTGCCGCTGCTTCGCTGCGGCCAGCGACATGGTCTAATGGCCGCGCCTTTTCCGTGGCCAGCGACACGCTCTAATTGGTGAGGCTTTGTTTCTGTCATCGACATGTCTAATTGCCGCGGCTAGCGGCATGCGCTGATTGACGCGGTTTTGCCTCGACGAGCTCTATCATTGCCGCGGACGTGTGCTGCAGCGTCATCTAGTGGCTAGTTAAAACAAACTGGATAGAATAAAAATATTCTTTGTAGTCAAATACCTAGGTACATAAATTTTCATCGCGATCGGTTGAACGGTGTAGAAGTTGATGTGCTACAGCGCCAACTAGTGGCGACTTACAACAAAGTGGATAGCATAAAAATATTCTCTGTGATCTCAATATCCTCAAGAGAACTTGTGTGACATAACAATAATACCAAGAAAGTCACTCAGATCGTATTGTACTTTATCTTCATGGGGACTTTCAACCTACCGGAGACTATATGAAATGGACATGATCAAAGTATTGGTGCAAAGTGTCTCGAGAACTCAATTTCAGTTGTTAATGAATATCACAAAGAAATAATACTCTCAACAGTAGAAACATTTTCTTACATCTAATTTTTGGTAACATCGAGAATATCAACCTCATACTATCTATCTACCTCATTTTTCCAAATTCTGTACACGACACATCAAAATAATGTAATATGTCAATAGACAATATTAATGATTGTATCAATGATCCTATGTATCAGGGATCCTTGCTATTCTCTGTGATCCTATGTATATAAATTTTCATAGCGATTGGTTGAACGGTGTAGAAGTTGATGTACTGCAACGGCATCTAGTGGCGAATTACTAGTGGCATCTAGTGGCGAGCGGCATCTTGTGGATAGCATTCTCCCTGAAAAAATAATAATATAATATATATTCAGTACATATATATACTGAAAAAATACATATAAGTTTCATGATGATCGGTCACACGGTGTCGAAGTCTATTAATTTCAAACAAACCAACATCCATAT
>WYDF02267983.1:0-18411 GCA_009867245.2 Adranes taylori
AACACATTATTTAATTATAAATTACGGAAAGCGCCAAATGCAAATGGCCGCCGCCTATATCTAATATTCGGTACTCTATATGTATATGTTATTACGAATAATGCTTATCAACTAAAACGAGAAGGCTGTACACGGAGTGATAATGGGCTCTTAAATAATGCTCGGATCGTGTTCGTACGTTGCTAACGTATCCGAGTAGGTACGAAGTAAGATGATTTAGATGATTCATGATTTAGATGATTCATGATTTAGATGATTGATGATTTAGAGTAAGATGATTCATTTCTATGTGACGTCCATAATTAACTACCATGACGTTGTTACCTAGAGGTGTGCTCATAACTAGGTAAATTGTTATATACTAAGCTTATATCGGTGGAGTTAATGTTCCTTTAAACCTAATATTTAAATGATGAACAACAGATCTATAAGAAATCTTACTCCGTAGATACGCAGGTTCTTTAAGAGTTATGATTTTACGATATAATATTGCACAGTGAAACTTGCTTCTGTTCTCCATTCGTAACCAAACTAGATCAAGAATTTTGTGTGAAATATGTTCATTATTTTTTAATACTCAATACAAGGCGAGCGCAGATGTTTTGTACTTTCTGAATTCAGGCCAAGTTTCACAATAGACTCAATAGGCAAAGTTTGACAGGACCAGAGTGTCAGATAGCATTTCTTATCGTTTGATGTGGAAGTCATAATGAAGTTTTTTGTAAATTATGTTAGGAATTTAAATTAGTCTTTACTTCACGTATGTGTATATATATTTTATTTATGGCGACTGCTTTCACATAGCCGTGCTATACATCGTCAAGCCCCTTCAGTAGTTTATTAATATAACACACTCGAAAACATTATATAAGTTTTTATGACATTTGATTTATAATTGATTTACAAATAATATAAACCAAAGGCTGTTTTGTTTATCTATTCATGTTAGATAAACAAAACAGCCGTTGATTTATATTATTTATAAATCAATTATAAATCAAATACCCAAGTAATCAATTATTCTTTGATTTATATAATGTTTTCGAGTGAGTTATATTAATAAACAACTAAAGGGACCTGACAATGCATAGCACGGTATGTGAAACCGGTCGCCATGAATAAAAAATATATATACATATGTGAAGTAAAGACTAATTTAAATTCCTAACAAAAATAAAAACCATTCTCTTAGTTTTAGTGTCTAAAACGTGTCTGTGAGGAGAAAGGATTTTTAATTTATGGTAGGCGGAACTTATCATTTTTGAGATTTGCTCGATGTATCTAAATGAGGTACCCATTATGATGACTAGCTTTTCAGCTTTTTCTACGAAAGTGATAGGTGTATTATGGAGTTCAATGTTTATACGTGATTTTACTTTTATATTACTTTTATTACTAATTATCATATAGCTGGTTTTATTAGGACTTAACAGAAGAGAACGATCCATGGAGTATTAGCAAACATTGTCGAGATCCCAGTTAATTGTCATTACAGCATCATCAATGTCATTAGGCTGAAAAGAATAATACAGCTGGATATCTCAACATACAGATCAAGGGAACAATGCTTGACCATAGTTCGCAATAAAATTGCATACATGCAAAATAGGAGGGGACCCATGATAGACCTTGTGGAACTCCCTTACTTATATTACCTAAATGGGAACTAGTACCATTCAGCATCTAGTAACACTTGAATAGAGTATCGCATTTTTGGAAAACCTAACGTACTCCAATATGGATAACAATATCGTGTGATCTATACGATCGAACGCTTTGCTGTAATCAATCAAAGCTAGCACAGTTACAAGACCTCTGTCAGTGGCTTCGAGAATATCATCAGTTATCATCAAAACGCTGTCGTACAACTGTGATTTAAACCTCAAGTAGGATTTTTTGACAGTGACGATATTCTCTAAGTTGTGATGCCATTACCTTTTCCAAAATTTTTGATATGGTTAGCAAAATTAAAGTAGGGCGTAGGTTGGACAAAGTTGTTGAAGTTTTTGATTTAGGTAATGGAATTACTATAGCTCGTTTCCACTGATCAGGGTAAGCGCTTTCTAATATACTGCTGTTGATGATATTAGTCATGTAAGGTATTATATTAGGACAACATAGTTGGATCATATCACCATTTAACTGATCGGTCCCCGTAGATTTAAGGTTGATAGAATGTGTTAATGTTGTCGTCAGATTAATGTCGGTCGTATGAAACTCGAACAGAGCAGTTTTTGAATGTGATCTCTCATAGTAGAAAAAAAAACATTGATATAATTTGTACAATTGTCATTATTCGCAACATTTAGAAAAAAGCTGTTAATTTAAATGGCCTCACAGATATCTGTAGGTAATGTTACATTATTTTATTCGATATATGTGTATTTAATAGTTTTAGCTTACTCCATTTAGTTAGAGACTCTCCTAATCTAGTAGTTTGAGCGGAGAAACATTTCTTTACTATTTTCTACCACAATATCTACAATTTACATTTACCCAGTTACTACCAGATCCAAGCTGAAAAGGATGATAAATCCTAAAGCCTCCTTCATTTAAATTCTCCAAACTGCTTATGTACACAATTCTAACGGGAGTGGAGGTTTAGTGGATCAAATCCCACACTGTTGGATGCACCGGGCATCCTTCGTCATTTGATGATTTCTCCACTTTCACGCGAAACAAAAAAAATGTTTATGTTAAATATGTAACAAATATTTTGAAAAGGTATAACAGAAAATGCTTCTTTAAATAATGATAAATTCATTTTTTTTAAATTGCTTAGAGATTCATATACAGGTTTAGTACTAGATCCCTCAGTTTTGACACTACAATAGATGATATCATGATCTGACAGATTTAAACCAGCTGTGTCCGCCTCTACCAGGGACACTCTCGTCTAACAGATTGATGTTAAGTCTCCCATGCAACACACTTTAGCGGAAATATTGATACACCATAGCAGAGATTCTTCTAGTTTACCAAGAAAATAAGGTAGACTCATATTAGGAGGATTATAAATCAAGCCTACTATAAATACTGTTTTATTGAATTTAATTTAAACCCAGATTTCCTCAATAGAATTGGCAACTTGAACAAAATCAAATTTAAATGAGTTGCGAATGTAAATTCCTGCACATCCGCCTCAGGTATTCCGGTCTTTTCTTACAAAATTGTATCCCGCGATAGAAACTGCTTCATCAGATATATTATTAGAGAGATATGTCTGACACACATAATAAATGAATTAAGTACACATTTTTTATTTTAAAAAAATGTATAAATATTAGAAAAACAAAAGAAAAAATGCAAATGTGTTTGAAAATATTACTTAAATACTTTTTACTAACAAGGATGAATCTGATGGGATCATATCAGTTTGTTTATGTTTGGCTCCATTTCTGTTAATAACATTTGTAAATGGACGGGTCGCGATCAACTAAACTTTCCTGGATTTACTTTAAATACGAATAGCTAGGCAAATTAATTAGCAGCAACCCTCGAGTAAAATTCAAACAAACGAGCGATACAATAAATCGCGTCTAGTGTTCAAATGAGTGTAAGGCCGCTCACCTTCACGACGGGTATTGTCTTCATTCGCTTCTTCTGAAAGGACTAAGGAAAAGGAAAAGGTTTAAGAAGTGGGGTCCTTCTCACATCCGATCGCGAATTACCACGAATTAATGCTTTTTTGATACGAGATTTGCATAGCGCGATAGTATATGCCTGCCCACTGACATAACTTTTACATGCTAAACTATTATCAATCTATCTTAATACGATAATGGTCAATTTTAGTCTGTTGGTCTGCCTTTCTTTACTTGCTTTCACTGACAAGAAAATATTTAAGCTTGTAAAAGAACCTCAAAATTAACTAGTTGGTACAAGACGATATTTTACAGGGGGTGGACGATAAATCTAAAATAGATGATTCAATGCAGAACAAACAACATTCATAAGTTGCCACGATCAATAATTATAGTGCCGACCCCCGTTGGATTATTCCTTATACCACCAGGGGATGGACCACTTTGGGAAACTTTGGTTTAAAGCATTCAACAATCTATAGAGTAAAGTTTCCAAGCGCTAGAAATGTATTGGTTGTCGTTTCGTTTCTTCTTCGTGTTCAGTCATTTGTCAATTTCTATAGCTTCTCTAGTAATTCTCTTGCTATAGTGGGTTTCTGTGACTATTGTTCTAGGATTTTAGAAGGCTATTGTATGACCGTTTTATCGTGTAGTTATGTAGGGCGGACAAGGGCGGACGTGCTGAAAGTCTTAATGACGTTGTTTGTGTGTTCAGCTATTCTGGCTGAGATTTTTGTTTGCTTGACCGATATAAACGAAATCGCATTCATTGCAGAGTACTTAATGCTTCAGGATCTATAACTATGATGTTGACATTGCGTTGTGAGTGATCTGCAGTTGAAAGTCTATGCAGTCTAAATATACACATCCTAACTCTATGCGAGCACGAATCTAAAACCGGTGCTTCTCTAGCTCTCGTCTGAACAGAAGCAAGGCATTCCAGAAGGCAACTTAACGTCTAACGCACAGCTCTTAAAATCCAACAAAGTTCGATAAAAAGCGTCGCATTATAAAAACTTTGACGTCTGAAGAAATGCACACGCATTTGTTGCAACGATTTCGTTGTGAAAGCTGTCGTGCAAATGAGGCCTTAGGCTTTATAAAGATGGTACTATACTAGAGTGATTCTTTTCTAACAACAATAACCATCTTACGTTATGTCGGGTATTTCTCGGACTATTCTCGTATGTGTCACCAGTAAGTTTTTTCTCTATAGTCCAGAATCTAAAAGTTCAGAGGCATCTTTGGAAAAAATTTAATTTCATACTAGATCATTAGGATGGTATTAATACTCATTTCTCACTTGAGTAGTATATTTGTATTCAGACATTGAGAGAGCGTTGTCACTTGAGACATTTTTACTTTACCCCTAAGTGTGTTATTATAACGTAAAACTTTAGATGAAAATAATTAAACTTAATGTCTTGAATTTTTAAATTATATCGTAGACGATATGGTTTACTTACAAATAAATACTAAGGTTGGATAATGTTGATAAAAAAGAGAATGATAAATAAATTATAGTACGTATATAATTTAAAGACGTACTTACGTTACATGGAAAATCCACTGGAAAGGTATTCCAATTCTGAAATACTCCAAAGATTCAGATTTTCAAAAGCGACGATTCAAGACTAGGTACTTACTGCCTTTGATATATAAGAAAAATAAAGAGTATTGTATGACGAACGAAATATTACCTATTCCTTTCGTTATGAAGTTATATCTGGCTCTTCGCTTTTATGCTACTGGAGCGTTTCAGGTAATCAGTTTCTTATGATCACCATCCAAATTTAATCAAATTTACTTTGCAGTGATTGACTTCACAGTGACTACAGAGATTGGCATATGATTAATTACAGTGAGTTTATATGTAATTACATGTACTTATATGATAGAGTTACATGTGATTATAGGATAGAGTTTACATGATAGAGATAAATAAATGATTTGCTCTAAAAAAACCATTGTATCAATTTGTAAATTAGTACTTATTATAAATAAAAGATTACATCTACTTAGTTGTTTCGTTACATTTGTTTAAGATGCTCACGTTTTTCCTATATAACTGTTCGCTTATTATAAATGATCATCGCATTTGAAGGATCTGTAAATTAGTAGGCGGGCCAAACCTTAGTATGTTCATTCCCCCGCATTCGCTTTCAACGATGTTATTTATTTATCTCAATTACTATGCTACATCTTTTTCATTCATTATTTCCTCGCATATTTTAAAGATCTTCATTTGTTGCAATGTGTGTTAACTGTTATTTTAATTTGGTTTTTATTACAACGTTATACAAAGTGGATAAAAAGTTTTAATTATACATATACTTTATACATGAGGCTTAAGGCTGAAGGCTATACTCAAAATTCTATAAAATTAGCACCATCCCTCACTGTAATACAGAGTAAATCAAAAGTTTTTATTATTCATAAATCACATACATGAAACATATTTACAACTACAGTATTATTTTTATTCACTACCCTGTATAATTACCATATATTGTACAACTAACACAATCTCCCGCCGCAGAGTACCCTTGACAAGCAAAGACGCAGAAATCTGCATTACCAGAGTCAGCATGCTCCCACTCCTGTCAAAATCTGTTTACACATCTTTGTGCAAATTTTATCTAGGATAATCTCCCTCATGGCGCATGAGACATGTTTTACATGATGTATGGCCGATGATAGGAGATGACGGGTGTAAAACAAAATTCAAATTTCAAGTTAATGTCTCTTCATATTTCATTTTCAATCACACAAAATATATTACAGATTAAAAACTTATTCAGTAGTTAAATAAGTATTTAATTCCTTTTTTGATTTTTTAAATAAATGCCTCAAGATATTGCTATTAGTCAATAGATACCTCGAAATTAGAATACGAAACTAAACAACTACATGGAATAATCTCGAAGAAAAGAATAAATAAAAACACTAAACACAGAATCTAGAAAAACCATTATTGTTGAGAGTATAGTTACCTATGTGTCGCAGGTGTGGGTGTTGAGCAAGATGAACCAAAACATGATTCGTGCTGTGGAAAACGACTTCTGAAAATGTAGCTGCGGATGTATACTTTTAAATAGGAGCAGAAACTCCGATATAAGACAACACTAGTTTCATTGTGCTATTTAATTTAGCTAGACACCTCATTGGTAACATTTTACGTTTCGTTTCAATTTTAATCAAAAGTTGAGTTATTTATTACAGAATTTAATTGGACCATAATTTTTTTACTTCATTATTATGGATGCCGAAACAAGGGCAAAGATTACAAAGTTGCATAAAGCACGCGTTATTTTGAAATCAATCTCACTTGTCACTTTTCAAGAATTATTTAACAAAGTTAAAAAATCAGTTAGACTCCCGGTTCTAAAATTTGAAGAGTGTCAAGTAATAGAACTTCAAATTCGATTGTTAAGACTCGAACAACTTCTAAATGGGTTTGAAGAGATGCAAAATGAATTCGAACTTTCAAGCGATACTATTACTGAATGAAGTTATAATCGACCAGTCTCCCAACACTATTAAAATGAAACACAAGTATTTACCATTGGTAAATATTACTACCATGGGTATTTACCATGGGTTATGCGTACTTCTCTTATTTAATTCCACAATATCGACATAAATTTAGCTAACTCTGCGCACCCCCAATGACGACAAATTATCTTTCATAAGTCTAGGAGGATTAAATGAAAGAAATGTATAAACTTAACAAAATGTATAGTGATTGTTCTCTGAAAAGCGTACATGCAAATAAAATATATATTTCTTGCATTCAATTAATAACTCATCAAAATAATCAAATAAATTAATACTTTTATTCAATAAATATAAAAAAATGCGTTCATAATTCATTACACCAGTTCCCAAATTAATTATAAAATTATTTTACTTACAATCTCTAAAATTGTACCAACACAAACTTATTTTTTAAAAGCACGCTCAGGGATCTTATTAATTCATTTTAATTTACTTTAATTAATCTCAATAAATAATCTTGTTACATAATCAATTAAATTTACTTTATCCAACGAATGCATACGCGAAAGAATTATTTAATTAATACCGAATACTGTTCACTACTAGGCCTCATATCCAACTTATTTAATACTTCAATTTATTCAGGATTTTATTTGAAATTAATTTATTATCTTATTTTATTTAACTCGTACTTTATTTTCAAAACTCTGACCTACAAGGAGCCAGTCTTTTAACCATAAAAATTCGCTCTCTGTGACACGTATATAACATTTATTCATTTCTTGGCTAGTTAATTTTCCTACCAACATTACGTCGATATTTCGCACTACTTTACTCCTTCTTATGGTAAATTGCATTCATCTAATGTATTCTCACCTAAGTACCTATTTCACTATTTTACGCTTTCGCTCATTATTGAATGATTCCAGTCAGATACATTTATGCACACATACACTGATAACAGCACATTGTGCTGTCTGTTAATCATCATCAATTAGCAGCGGTCCCATCTACTGTCTATAATTTGCATAATTTACGTCATCAACTTTGTTTTTATCCGACGGAAAACATAACATTGTTCTCCGTTTCTCATGGTGCGCCATTCTAAATTAAGTACGATGTCTTAAATGTTTCTAAAGTATACTTTATTTCATGAATAGAAGTTTAAATGAAAGTCTACGTGTTAAATAGCATTTGCTCTACTTGCAACTGGTTCCTCTAGCATACAACATGCTTAAATGATAACAACCTTTCCCAAAATCTAGCCATTTTATATTATTTAAATAATTTTGAAGTATCAGGCGCACAAACTTTCTACCATAAAACTAAACTGGGACGGGGACAAATTGCCTCTCGACACTATTCTTTATGATCCGCGTTCAAAAACCTTCTCAATAATTCTGAAAATAATTTAGAAAAAGATAGTTTGTAAATTCCGGGATAAGGATCTCAAGCAGTGGGGGTTTTAATGTGTTTAACCCTAAAAGGGTTTTTAGTGTGATCGCACATCTCATCTCAAGGAATTAGGCTTTGGGTTAATTATTTAGCGCCTGGTCACTTCGCAGACAAGTGCAAATCTTCTTATTGTAGCAAGTGCCACAAACGGCATCACACTCTATTGCATGGCGAGCAAAATGAAATTCATGCTCATCTAAAGCAATCCTCTAGCTCTGTACAACCATCTCCTCCAGCGTTAGAGTGGGCATCACGTAGTGAAGAACCTTATATCTCTTTGAGTTCTCACATAGATCCATCCTGCACAAATCTTTTGTCTACTGTTCTTGTTTCAGTTATGAATGATAAGTTCAGAGCTCCACAACATCCACAAGTACAGATCTCTATTGGATTCAGCCTCTCAGTCAAATTATATAACTCAGAAAGTTTGCAACCAATTGTAGCTCTGTCACCCGTTAACATATCTGTGATGGGTATAAATTGAATATCCTCTACAATCAAATCTAGATATAAACCCAGATAGTATCTCTAAAAAATAAGATAGATATCATATCTTATTTATAAGAGATAATATATGTGGTTCGTATCTTATAAGTTCGTTATCATGCATCTGAATTGTTCGTCCATTTTTGTTCGTCCATTTTGGTCACGTTCTCCAGAGCTGTACATCTAAAATGACACAACTATTTTTCCTAGAATAAATCTGAATACCTGAAAAACTTGGGAATGCGACCTTTTAATATATTTTAAATCTTCTCTTACGCAACGAAATAATATTTCATTAAATTATTACCCAAAAAAACTACATTATATTACATCAGTCAAAACAACTACATATATTACATAATCTCCAAAAAAAATACTCAAAAAAAAAGGAATTTATCAAAGTTTTGGGTAAATAACATAATAAATTATCATTCCTCTAAAATACAATAATATAATACAATAACAAAGTCATTAAATGCAAGCATCGATAAAAGTGATTAATTATATTTAAAAAAAAAAGTAAACGATAACCTGGACTTTTTGATGCGATGTTCATGTGCGCTTTGGAGAAAAAAAAGGTCATCAAAATTTGAAATCACAAAGTGCAAAATTGATAAAGGTCTCTGACAAATATAAATGACAACGTTTTCTTAATACTGAATTAATGTGAATAAAAATATTCATACAATTAAAATTTACACCTCATCTCAAGCTTTATATAGCATGTACCATATATCAAGGGATGGTCCAATAGGTACCATATATCAAGGCGGATTGTTTACTTAATACTGAATTAAGTTAATAATTAATAAAAATATTTACATAATTAAAATTTGCATCTCATTTCAAGTTTCATATACCAAGGGCTGATCCAAGGAGCACCATGTACCAAGAAGAAATGTTTTCTTAATACTGAAATAAGTTAATAATTAATGTGAGTAAAAGTATTCACACAATTAAAATTTGTACCTCATCTTAAGTTTCATATATCATGTACCACATAACATATACCAGGGGGGAATATTTTCTACATACCGAATTAAGTAACTTGAAAGTTGTACCTCATCTCAAGATTCATATACGATACACCAAGGAGTGGTCCATGATGTATCAAGTACCAAGGGAGAATGGTTTCTTAATACTGAATAAGTTAATAATACATGTGATTAAAAATATTAACACAATTAAAATTTGCACCTAATCTCAAGTTTCATTACCATGTACCATTGGGTGGTCCAAGCAGTACCATATACCAAAGGGGAATGTTTTCTTAATACTGAACTAAGTGAATAAAAATATTCATACAATTAACATTTGCACCTCATCTCAAGTTTCATATACCATTTACAAGGTGACCACGAGGAACAGGGCGTTTTGGTTCGGACTTACTAGGCAGTGGCAGGTGTGAGGAAGACAGCGTTGACAGCCGTGAGATCGTGTAGTTATGCCATTTCAGTCGCAATGTAGCAGTGGACGTTATAAAACGACGTGTTTGCGTACGATAGTTTTGTTACAACCATGGGTGACGACAACCCATTTCAATATTGGGCAACACAGTGAGATCCCCAACGAAAAAACGATTTTGAAATAGGTAGACAACTTAAGAACAACAGAATCGTTGATAAAAAGAAAACCACCTGGGTCTGTTCTAACAGTAAGGCAGAAAATGTGGAAAGAGTATGAGCAGCGTTGTTACGGAGTCCACACCGATCTACTTGGCGGCACTAGAGTGCTTTGCGTATGGGGCGTGAATCGGCCATCTCTCACGCGTATGGGGCGTGAGAGATGGCCGATTCTGCCGCGCCGCGAAGAACCTGTCCTAACTCAATGTAAACGAAAAATCAAGATGGCGCTGACAAGTCATTTCCGGGTGCTAAAATGTGACATCTGTCATTTGAAAAAGCAATATGGCGGACGACAAGACGTCTCCGATTGTCAAAATTTGGGGGGGAAAAATTACTAGATTTATCACTAGATTTTTTAGCGCGAAATTATCGCAGCTCATTGTCAGTTGGAAAAGCAATATGATAGACGGTTGGATGTTTCCGGTTGTCAAAAAATTTGGGGAAAAAGAATTAATAGATTTATCACTAGATTTTTAGAGTGAAATTTGAAATTGTCGCGAGATGTGAAATTTCTAACTAGATATCATTTGAAAAAACAATATGGCTGACAGCGGTAGAACCTTACCGACCGGGCTGAATTTAGCGGGATATATAAAATTTTATCGAGACGCGGCAGGGTACCCTCAAATGTACATTTCTAAATGTTACTAGGTTTATTATTAAATTAGATTTTAATTTGAGCTTATATAAAATAGCTGTCACTTGAAAAAACAATATGGCTGATGACAGCTGAATTTAGCGGGATATTTAAAATTTTAACGCGACGCGACGGGCGCGCCTCAAATGGATATTTTCTAACTAGATTTTCAAACTATTTTATATCAAAAAGTCACTAGATTTGTAACTAGATTTAAAATTAATGAAGTACTAATTTTTTTTTTAATCTATAGGTTTTAGATATCTTATAAACTGATTTTAGTTACATAAATTGTAAATAAATAAATAAAACAATGAAATATAATATCTCATATTTATTTTAAAATATATAATATTTACAATAAAATATAATCTCAATAAAGTAAAATGCCAATAAATGTAATCCAATATAAACCAAGGAAATCTAAACATCTTCTTCCAACTCATCGATTGCGGTCTCAGAAAAAATAGCAGAAAGAATATTGTAGTGTCCCCAAGCTAATATGGATATTCCATCATTGCAAATATACCTCTTATCATCATAAGGGAACAGGGCAAGTTTATTTTGGGTCTGGGTGAAGATGTCGTGACTTATAGATCGGAAAGTTAATTGGGGTTTACGAAGTAATGTTTTTTCAAATAAACAAATTCGAAAATCTTAAGATGAAAGATTATTTTTAACGACATTCTTTTCAAGGCTTTTAAGTTTTTTTCGTAACAGATGTCTCGGCTATCTGACAATATATTTTCGATCGCAAACCTAAAAATTCGTACATCAATATTCCTGCATATTCGTCTTTTACAAGACCAAGAACTGTCTTATTAAGGAGAGGAATTTGGTAAGATTTAGACGGCGAAAAATTGGAAGTATCAAAGCGATTAATGTTCAACTTCATATCATTATATAGATTATCGATCTGAATATGGAGTGTGAACGAATCAGTATCCATAAAACAGAGCCGAGCTCTCGAACCATAAGTTGGTTTAATGAACTTATAGAGAAAGTCATACATTAAGCATTTGGATACTTCGAGGCAAATCCAATGTAAATGGGTTTGTCGTAAACATACTTGACTGGCGATAAGTGGATCGCAACAAGGTCTTCAGTGAAAATTGACATATCGCGAAAATTTAGTTTAGCGTGCTCCATGTCGATATCCGTCATCTTCCCAACTAGTTACTAATCGAATATCTTTTCTTTTCTCAATGTTTTCAATAAATTTTCCAAAAATCGCTTCATCAATTTATAGAAATCCTTCTCGAAACTACTTGCAGCATCCTGACGCATCGTGGTATTTAATGAAATATATTGTTCTATCCATTTTGATTGTTTGAAACGTAAAACTCTATGAATTTTCATCAATTTCAGGCCATGTTCAATTGCTTGCTGCACTACACGATAATGAGCAACATATTTCTCTTTATTCTGAAGATTCGACATTATTTTTTTCTGATTGTACTTAGATGTAGGAGAGACCAATGACGCGGCCAAGAACGGTAAATTGCTATGATCATCGTGGATTTCTTTGGAATATTTAACATCGATTTCCAAGATGTAACCAACTGGAGAGTCCGGAGAAACGTTCATTAAATCTAAATTTTCTATTTCATCATGACTTAAAAATTCTAAAGCGCCATAAGGTAAAGGTTGAGATAGATCCCAACCATATAAATTATTCGCATCCCAATATCCAAGATACGATGTTGGTTTCGAACCATCATACGTACATTCTTTATCTTTCGTCATGTATGGATTATTGGCTCTAGCATGACGGAGCATACAAGTAGATATTCCGCCACGAATAAAGTTCTTAATAAAATGTAATTTTTCAATATCCGTGAATAATTCAATTTTAATTTTAGTTATTTTCAAGCCGGCAGAAAACGAAAGACCTGGAGTAGTATAATATTGTGCTACATCCAATCCATAAGCTTTATAACAAACATCTCTAAAGGTTTCAAATACATCAGCCAAGAGGAGCACGTCTGTTTTTAAATAAAGGCGCATATAATCACCTAAATTTGTGCAATTACATTTATTCCAAACCAATTGAGCTTGAGCATGTGAATAGTCTTCGCCTAAAATATTCGTTTGATTTAAATTATTATAAAATAATCGTTTCTCCGGTAAATTAATATCAGCAAATTTCTCAAAGGAATCAAAATATTCATAGGGGAATACGCCTTTTCGGGTAATTAAATTAAATTGTTCTTCATTAGGATAGGATCTGCGTACTTCAACGAGTTGGTCAGGCTTCAGATTGAATCGAGAAATCGGAGTTTGCATGAATGAGCTCTCCCGTATCCATTTCTATCTTCATAGGTACCTACATCTAATTTTTTCGAGAATGCTATATACCGTTCTTTCGTTTGAGCCAATACTTCAATTTCTTCGCTGGCTTCAGCAAGATCTTTTATGAATAAATGTGTGTCGTATCCACTCAGATTATGGAAAAAGATTGGCAAAAATTTTGGAATTTTATAGTTTAGATTACAATTTGGACAAGCCGGACCAACATATTCGCCAGTTAAATGATTATGATCGTCAACTTTATCACCGACTTTAATTTCTATCTCGCAAATATGACAAGTGGTTGATGAAATATATACAATTTGTTGCGAAGGGGTTAAAGGATTCATTGGAACAATAGGCAGTAGATGTTCTTTGAATAGGCAGACTGCATCTTTAGTTAAATATTCAATGAAACCCCGCGGACAATCTAAACCGGTATTGGACTCGAAATTTGTAATGGAATCACTATAATTGCATTTAATGAGATAAGCAAAAGGGCAGACGACATGTTTTTGAGTATTAAAAGTATGAGAAGTAGATGAAGATGGAGCACAAGTCGAAATTGTCTCTTGAATTGCCTCGAAATCAGCATAAACAACAAAAGAAACTTTAAGTTTATTTTTATGATCAGAGAATTACAATACGTTCCCTGGACGTGCTAACCCATTACGTAATATGATGGGATCTGGAGTAGGCAAAATGCATTTAATATGGTTGCAATCAAATTTCTGATGAGCAGTAAACTAGGTAACCATCACAAATATATTTTGCATGTTGTTTAGATGAAATTTGTTTGCTTAATAACAAAGACATGTTGGTAATCAAAACATAGTGGGATTGTGAACCGTCTTCTAATATAAGTAAATTAACGTGGCGTGACGTAAATTAACGTACACGTTTAAGAGAAGAATAATGGAGAGGGCCAACAATATTATATTCCTTTTTTTTCCGAGACCTTTTCCAATCCGTAAACATTTACACTAATCTCGTTCAATTCCTCAAATTCCTTAATATCGCGCAATTTAATCGGAAACGATATATTATTCAACTTCAATACTGACAAATAATGCAGATAACTTGATGGTTCATTTTCTCTTGGATTCGTGGTTGGATATAGTGCAGCAACGATTGACCATGCGAAACAAGCTTCGTCATCTTCATTTTTAATATTAATCGTAGCTTTCTTGTTTTGAATGATCATCATCATCATCATCATCATCAGCCAAGTTGTTTGCCAACTTGTTTTGAATAGGTTGCCAACTTGTTTTGAATCGGTTTCGGTAATTCCAAATATGAAGATCCAGCAATCGGTTGGTATTCATTTATATACAAACCGTCGGGTTTTAGATACATACCGAAAAAATCAATATTTGTCTTTACTCGACCATCTTTCACATGATTCTTCCATAATCAAATAACAGTTTTCTTGATCGAAGCCAAAAAACGTACAATATCAACAGGTGATGATGGTGGAGCTTCAATTCGATAAGTCGAGATTCGATCCTTTAAAGCAGATTTCATCGAGTACAAACTATAACCAATCGGATTCAATTGTTTTCTGGAATGTTCCGTCGATCTTAAATGCCCAGCATAGAGTTTAAGCGAAGTAAATTCCATATTGCAAATATCGCAACTTATACGTGGTTTTTTCGGTGCTACTACAGCCGACGATGATGATGGAATATCAATGGGACGTTTGTTTATCAGAATTCGCTCGTACGTTTTCAAATGATCCAACCATTCAGCGCCACAACTTATCAAACCGCACTCTTCACATAGAATCTTGGAATTACTAAGCGCTCGGTGCAGACGTTTTCGTAGAGTATCATGTCGCGTCCTGAAATTCGCGTCGCAGAATAAACATTGTACGCGATTTGTCGCGCGACAAACAGAATTTTCATGACGATGGAGATCATGGAGATGCTTGTATGTTTTCGAACAATCTTAGCAAGTATACATCTTGTCTGAAACAATAATAGAACTTTGCATTTTTTCGAACAGCACGTTTAAAATTTGAATTGGTAAAATTTTAAAAATAAAACAATTGGTTATAAAGTAATATATATATTTTTGAAAATTAAATTTATAACATGCTTTTAATATAACCTCTTATATGTATTTTCCTATTATCATCATTAGCTACTGTGATCGTATTATTTCTTGATGCAAAACAGATATTGTTCCATTTCAGGCTCTCCTTTAAAGAATTCAAAACATTTACTCCATTCGGTACATACGATTGACGGTAGACGGGTCGAACATTCGGATACTTTTGCGAACGCCGCATCAATGCTTTATAAACCCCTCGTCTCTGGCATTGTGTAAAAATTAGTTATCATTATTGAATACCGATTCGACTGAAGATGTCGATGAATGAATCTGACGAGAATCTGACAGTTTCGCAATAACATCTTGAGCAATATCTCCGATGCGATGACTTAAAGCGACTACATTTTCCTAAGTTTATTTTGCATAATCATGCACACGTATAGTTGACAATCGTAATTGTTTTAGTCGCCATCGTCAGTTGATTATTCAAAACATAATTTTCATTTGCACAAGCTATTTTCTCATCATTTGCTAGTTGTTGGGTCAGGGCATTGTTTTCATTTTGAAGAACGAAGTATCGTTCAGATTTTCGAAGCGATGGCAAAACATCTTCAAAGATCCATTTCATGAATTTAACTGCTTCCAGCTTCTTAAATCGTAAAATTAATGCGTAGAGACCTGGCTCGATATAAACATTGTGTTTGGGTGCCAATTCGATGGTATACAAAGACCATCTGTCCTCTTTAAATTAGTCCAAGTACGCTTTCATTCAGGCAATACGTTCAATATTATTGCTTGCATTGTATTTGCATATTCCAAGTACGGAGCAATGACATGATCTTTGAACCTATATTCATCTATTCCATTTCGATTCGATTTAATAAAAATGTAACACTCTATGGCTGCCATACCGGACACTACACTAAATACTTTTATTTTATTAGAAAAAAAAAACACACGTCTGCTCTCGAACACTGCTTTGCGTTAAATGATTTTATAAGTGCTAGTCAGCGCTTTATATTCGTCGAGAGAGCGTGCAAAACATGAAAAAAACCTTGAAAAACATCCGGTCTAACAAACAACTTCTAGGAAAAAAATATTATTGCAGTTTTAACATGAACAAATATGAATCAAATTCGTATAAATAGTGATGACATCATCGTATAGCTTGGGAAAGAACGAAAAATGAATATTTGGTATGGAAATCATGTTTCATATAAAAGCAGAAATTTTAGTCATAATATTTAGTTTTAACGTCGTCGTAGTCGCTCGTAGATCTAGTTTATTTCGTGAAAATCAAAAATCGAGATGGAACAAGTATTACCGCCATTACCATTTCAACAACAACAGCAGCAAACAGTTGATGATGATGAAGGTATTGATATTAATGTAGTGATAAATGATTTTAACAATCAGCACGAGGAAAATATAAAAATGAAAATGTGCTTTTGGGTGAACGAAGATTTTATTTAAACAAAACGAAATCGATTAAAGTCTCAACTGGGCTTCGTATTGTTCGCTGCTTCGTACCAATGGTAATGACCACTGTCGTCGAACAAAAAAAAGGATAGACGAACTATTTCATTTACACAACCAGAATTCTTTGGTTTCTGTCAAACATACAATTAAATTGAAGAGTATCTATCATCGACTACGACGACAAAAAAAAGTTATTACAAATTCCCGAACTACGTGAGAACACTAAAATGGAAAAGAGATGATGATGAAGGGCAATCTAAGAATAAAAATATGATAAAATCTATTTTTTATGGATGCAATTTCTCTAATGAGGACTCATGGTTCCATTACATCAAAATACTTTTCAAGCGATCAAAGAAATTACTCCGCTACTAAATCTTCAACTGATTTCGTTCACGAGTCTGAAATTCGAATTGTCTGCTGATGATAATGATAATGATGCTACCGATAAAGTGATGGACTATATTAGAACGTGGATGATTGGAAATCCAACAGAATTAAAAAAGCGCAGCATCGAGTACATGCTCGAACTTACTTACATAAATTCACAGAAAATTAATTAGTATTCAGTATGATGAAGAAAATGTTTTATCAACAACAAAGCTAATTATGGGTTTATAGAACAAGAAATGTTTATGTCGTAGTATAATAATACGTCAACTCCTGATTATTATTGTTCGTTATCGATGGATATGAAAGAAATTGAAAAATATCAATCATCATTCATACATTTCCGAATAAAATTTAAACTGGACGATGCTGAATATGAATCGATCGCGAGTGATTGGATTCCTCTAGTCTACAATGTTCATTTAAATTTGATGGAATGCAAAGATGAAAAAAGAGTATACGAAATGCCGATACGAAATGCCGAAAAGAGTATACTAACTCCAACTATATTAATAGCAATATTGATTACTGTATATGCATTGTACATTTATATTTTTAAAAATTATAGAAAATAAATTTTGATATTAAATAAATCAAGTGTTTTATTTTTTAAATGATAAAAAAATAATATACAGTTAAGTCTCTATTAGATGAAGAGGATCTGTATTACAGATTCTCATGAGTCATCAAGAAATATATAAGAAAAATATCGGTATAGGCAAATAATATATATAGTTAAGTCTCTATTAGACAAGCCCCCATTGAATTGGAGTAATGGATAGGGATAGATGTTTATGTGGAAAAAAGGATATAAATCATTTTTGTTAAGGATATAAATCACTTGTAGCATGTAATTTAAATCGGTATCTCACAAGGTTTCATGATACAAGGTTCCATAAGTTAGTTGGTGGAAGAG
>WYDF02267994.1:2042-15115 GCA_009867245.2 Adranes taylori
AGAATATTCATACTTGAGAATATTAATCTGCTTAAAACACACAATCATCTGGTTTTATTGCACATAGAGATTTATTTATTTATTTAAACATAATTTAGTCAATAAATAATACGCTATCTACTGATAAAAAATACTAAGCTATCTTGCGATAAAAAATAATAAAACATAAAGGGAGATTTATTAGCTTTGCGGGGAATTACCAATGGTAACCTGACGTCATCCGCCATCTTCGTCATCCGCTAGACCTCAAAATATCGCTCCTCAGAATGGTTAGCGTTTTAGAACGATTAAGGAACAGCTGGGCGGATAGGCGGCGTAGTACAAGCGGTAATCTACAACTACTATGGTCTGAGAATGTGCTCTCGTATTCCCGTATTTCCGAACTCCCAAGTTCAAAAAGTATTCCCCTGTTATGACGAATAAATGTTCTGAATACTGCCTGAATATGTGTTCCCGTATTCCCGTTGTTCCCGGATTCCCGGATTTCTATATCTATAAACCATCTGAGTGTCATGACGAATATATGGTGTGAATTTGGTCGCTGTAGCTCTAACGGTTTGTCCGGAAAACGGCTTCAACGACAAAAAGGAGTTAGATTTTTATTATCTAGATATCTACCTATCTTCATGTTTAGAACAGTACACTTCTATGTTATTATATCTATAGTTTCCAAGGTCAAGGATAATTTTCTTTAGCTCTTTTTTGTCAAAACTAGGGCATTATACAACTTTCACTAATTACAACTTAAAATTAAAACTTATCCAACATAAAACGTTTAAAGTCGAACATCACTTTAATAGATATATTCAAGATTTCGGATAATTTACGGATAATTTCAAAGATCTGTACACAAAGAAAGGAAAACATTATAATGCGAAAACATCTTTCCAAGCCATCCTCTTGTTATTGCATACCCAATATCTAACGATCCTTAAAAACATAATAATAATAATAAAAACGGTTAAACCTTATGGCGTATTTACATATTTGGATTATAAATTCAGCCCTATTAGGCCGCATAAACATCTCGGAGGAGTTTACAGGTGCTCGGGCAGTGATTTATTGAACTCTTGGGTTATCCACCGAAAACTATATTCGACCTAGTAAGTCTGTTGCATTCTATTAACAACAAAAAAATAACAAACGGAAATTCTTTTATAGGGAAAATATTCCCTTGAACTTTGCTATTTATTTACATATTAAATGCTTTCAAAAGTTTAGATTTATATATACCAATTTAATGCTAATTTGATGGTGTTGCGCTACGCACAACAGAAATATGATATAGGAATTTAAAATATCAACGCTTCAAAAATATACTACTCAAAATATGCACAAAGGTTTTTAAAAACTGTAGAATAATTATATTAAATAAATTATCCTTAAAAAAAATTAATATTAGATGCTTCAGATTAATCTAATATTAGATTCATATTAGCTGCCATTCTCAACAATTTTAATTCAGATGAAAGTACCCCAGACTAGGAATTGTTAAAAACGATAAAAACCACGTTTAGCCAAAACTCATGGTGGCTATACGCGCTCTCCGCTCTGCAACACCCATTCTTAATTGTTACATTATAGGTTCTATATTCTATATTAATCAAAAAATTCATTCAATGAATAAATTAAGATAGTTCAATGAGGAACCTTTAGGATTTTTGGTGTAACAAAACACATTGACATCAAACAAAATCAGCTTATGTAAAATTTGATCTTGATTAAAATAGCTAATGATATAATGAATTCAGAAGATCCACAAGTCGCAGGATGCGAAGTTGGGTGAAATTGGAGGATGCGGAATAATAATGGTATTTGTTTTTGCCAAAAATTCACCAAACAAGCAACGAAGTGTAACCGTCAGGCGTTGTTTTGCCACAAATTCTGGCGTTTTCTTCGGATTGCTTCACGTAAAGGCATAAAACTGCTAAGTAGTACCCTTTGTTGACCATACGATCTGGTGGCGAAAACTCATGGAATACTATGCCATTAATGTCGCAGAAAGCTGAGTAGAACTCTTTGCTTCACTCTTTGCTTTTTCATTAAGCAGCTCCTGAGCAGTGTCACTTCGACACAGTTTTTGCTCAACATTCTACAATTTGGGAACAAATGTGCTAGCACTTGTTCCGTGTCCAAAACAGCAGAAATAATAGCTTGGCATGAGCCAAATCAAATTCCAACATCTTTAGGAACTTCTTTGGTAGTGTTCGGCAGCGGTCCATAACTAGTTTCTTCACCTATTCGATTTTTTATCGGTTATTAATGTGTTATAACTCCCATGACGCTCGTCATCCTTAACATCTTCGCGGCTCTCTTGCCAACGCTTGTACCATTTATAAATGCTTGTTTTATTGATAGAAGAAAAGTTAAAGCAAATTCTTTGTTCCATTTTTCTCACAAATGAAAATTCGCCGTGACATCAAAAACACAAGTAACCTTATTAACAGCAAGCAATAAATTAAAATACCAATATGGCTGCAGTTATCAATATACGTTTGCGGAAATCTCAACCAATAAAACAAGAACAATAATTTGAAAAATTGGATTTCTACAACCCATGAAATTTAAAAATTCCGAAACAATCTGATCATAGCTCGTACCTCTTTAAATACGTTTTAAATGTGCTCATTATTTTGATAAATAAGAATCACAAGTGCAATTTATTCCATACATGGTTTTATTTATTTTGCTAGTTAATTAATACTGCTTACAAAATTTAGCAAATCTTTTCACTTCAGTAATAAGATTAAATTAAAAGTTATAACTTCCGATATTAGTAGTTATAATTACACTAACCGGAAATAATGTAATTTAAATAATTTGAAATAAATAAATGTACGGAAAATGCAATAAATATGTATGTGCTTTTGTATATAATAAAACCGTGCATGTAACTAAATATGTTAACGCTGTACAATATTACATAAACGTATTTAGAATAATTGGTTTTTAATTATTTAGTAATTCCATTACAAATTATATTAATGGAGTTAATGAACTTAAATTCTAACCTTTCGTAATTAGCTTAGTGTACGTTAAATTTAAAAACTTTGTTTTAATCATTTTTTTTGGTTTTTTTGCTCAATTCTTTCTGTCGAATTAATTTATTATTTTGTAACAAGAATGTTTGTGTAACAATTATTTAATTTACACATATATTTAAATTTTGCTTGTAGAGTGACATAATCAGGCCCGCGCCTAGGTGCTAGGCAAACTTTGGCATCCCTAGAAAGCCAAATTTAAGGACAATTAGTATTTCTACTCAATGACCTACCACCCGGGTGCCGTACATACCTTTCACCCCCGCTTGGTCCGGCTCTGTACATAATCATTTTCAAATAATTTTATTATAACAATATAACAAAATACTCTATAACTAATTCACATGACGAATGAAAATTTTTCCTAACAAAATAAGTATTCATGCAAATCGATACAAATTGATGAGAAATAATTTATTAGATTTAATCATGTATGGATTTTGTAACAATTTTCGCATGGTACTGCTGTTGAAGAACTGGGTTCGGATGACTAATCAAAAAACTGTATCAATGACCGAGTGGCGCGCCGTGCAAATTGTTTTAATAATCGAATATTCTATTACTTTTTTGCTTGACCGAACTCACTAATTACTCTCAAAGCATTGACTTGTTTTTATTTAATGAAACATATACGCATATAACACTGTTCCACATATTTTCACTTTTCATATGTGGCTTGAAATCGCGTGCATCGCTTAGAGACCAAGATTCCACACTTTCTCACAATTTATAAGTCAGCCATATAAAGTCGCGCCCATTGGGCAAAAGACTTCAGTCGAATTCATCCTAAACATTTTTCTCCCCTTATTGCCAATCTTCCCTGTTTAGTGGAAAGAATTTCGATCAATTAGCAGCAAAAAAGTTTCTTCTTCCTATTCAAATCATGAAGCATCTTATAGATAATATTGTCTGCAATTCACTTTCTCTTCACAAACACTGCATATTTTTCTGACGATATCCTTTTTTCTCATTCCTTATTCCAGTCGCTGCGTATTTCGTATACTTAGATTTCACCTTCTTCAAAATTCAAACAAACTGAATATGAGAAAGACTTTTAAAAGCACCTCAATAATTCTGTGTATGGTAAATGCATGGAGAATGTGGATAAACGGAAGGACATTAAACTAGTGTGACTCTGGGATTACCTGGGAAATCGGTGTGGGTCTCGTAGTCTCATTGCCAGATTAAGATTTGGAAATTGCACCCAGTTTACGGAAAATCTTGTAGCTAAGTCCCCAAAAATGTAACTAAATAAGCAGCAAATAGACTTTCTTCTACCTACTAAAATCATGAAGCATCTTATAGATCAGTGGTGGTCAACCTGGTCCCTAGCGACCACTAGTGGGCGTTCCAGCTTTCATAGTGGCCGGCAGGGGTTTTGTCCGAAACTGTAGAATTTTCCTCTGAATTTAGTTTTAAAAATTTTCATAGCATTATTTAGAAAACATTATCATTAGGTTTTCATAAAATTTCCTGTGACAATTAAATTTCAGAAAATATACAATAACAGCAGAACAGATATGTTATTACGATAAATCATGCTCAGTTTCCATTTGTTTTTGTAAAATTACATTTGTTTTTGGAAACTATTCCTAAGTGAATTCATTTGTGTCTTGCAAGATTTCATTTCTGTTCAGTTTGGACAGAAATGTATCTACAATATACTTTCTCTTCACAAATACTGCATGTATTTCTGGCGATATCCTGTTTTTCTCATTTCTTATTCCAGTTGATGCCGATTTCAAATTCTTAGATTTCAGATATAAATAAATAATTCTATACAATATATTTCTTGATTTAGATCGATCTAGTAACAAAATATGGATACACACTAGAAGAACACCATATAAGAACGGAGGACGGATATTTGCTTACATTATTCCGTATTCCCAGAGGCATTAACGATTTGGATGTTGGAACTACACAATCAGGAAGCTCATTATTATCAAGACATCGGGTGAGTGATATTCGCAAAAAATTTATATAAAATATATGTTAGTAAATAAATTTGAAGAATTTATTCTCTAAAATTGCAAGTCTTTAAATTCTGAAACTTTATTAATTACAAGATAGTACTAATTCAGGAAAGATAGTCGAAAAAAGATAAAATTGCAATTTATCACTAACTATTAGAGAAAGATAACTTTCTCTAATTTCTCTAGCTTTCTCTAACTCGATAACTTTCTCAATAACCTTCCATCGACTATCTTTTCAAACTTATAAGAATTTTTTTTTCTACAGTTTGGAAGACCGAAAATAATTGTGCACTACGTACATATTTTCCGTCCTTACAGATGTCTAACTTGTAGATCAGATTTTGTATAAATGCAGCATGGTATCGAATAATAAATCCCATGTAAATTAATTCAATTAATTAATGTACTAAGTAATCTTCTAATAAAATAAATTGATTAATCCAATTTAATTCCATTCGGATATAGTATATCCGAATTGAATTAAATTCCCTAAATAAAAATTTTATAAACGAGAGAAAAACCGTAGACGTTTAACGCCAATGTAGTGGAAAGAGATTAATACACCTGCATCAGCTGCATCCATAAACGCATATGGGGAAAAGATACTATGGAACAACCTGGCACAAAAACGAGTAATGTTGCTTGCAGGTGCATATGTCGCTATTCTTGCCCTTTCCGAAAAATCCCAGATTTAATATTGCCGTATAAATTTTATATTGCTATAAGCAATTTTTATTGGCTGGCTCTGTATTTAAGGCGATAACTCTTTAGTGATTTGGTTAGACAGCTTTTGCTTTCGTAGATTTTCGACAGAAAAATAATACAATACTGATCCATAAAATTGCCAACGGATCAAAGATGTATTCCTATTGGTCTAAACTTCTAAAGTTCCTACGAATTTTAGCAGAAGCTTCTCTCAAGTTACGCCCTTTCAAGCCGTCGGTTACACAGACGGCTCGATAATTGGCAGATAATTGCATACAGAAGGACCTGCTTAGTCCAGCGTTACGCATGTGCATTTTGGATCTTGTGTTGGTCGTTTCTGAGTAAGCAAATTTGCACATTTTGGCTGAGATCATTCAATTTAAGTGATCAGATCTATTTCTTGCAGTTTGAGCTAATTCACGGCCTTGAATACGGTTTGCTCTAAGTAAGCGCCAATACTAGTTTAGATATTTCATTTATTTAAACTAGTAATCCAAATCAGTGGTAAATTTTTTTATAAACGTCAGATCATATTATTATCTCGGCTGAATCTTTCGTCCTCTTGTCTTCATCTTCTTATTCACACACTCATAAATATTTCATGATCCTTCCCTGGCAAGTACGTCTTCAATGCGAAAACGAGGAGGTCAAAGGATGAGAAAGAGGACGATCGCCAAGCACATAACGAGGCGACTCCGGAGTGGCGCATCAAGTAGCGCTACCCTCATACCCAACACATGTAGTAGATGTGCCTACTACATCAACACTACCGAAGCAGCAAGAAGAGCCATTATTTAACCATTTAATTTTACCGACATCTGCAGATGAATATACGCCACTGGTGAGTTGGAGGAGAAGTCACATCGAAATCGAATCAGAAGAACAAATAATAACAAAAATCGAATTAATTCCAGTTCGCTACTTTTACTTGTTTGCTTTTTGCAATGGAATGGAGTAGAACAACCTAACAAATTTTGACTTATAATTAGCTTCACCTATCATTGTCTGTCAATTAAAATCGCGAGTCGAGTCATATCTGCGAAATTATAAATACTAAGAATAATATACCTTATTATATTAGTCCTTTATTGCGTATACATGTTTACTGTTAACCTATAGCTATAAATATGTGTACTTAATAATAATAAAGAGATCGGCCACTTGCTATCTCACTCCCTGAATCTCATGCAAGAGCATTAGATGTTACAAATAGAATAAAATAAAATAAAACCAGTACGGTAGTCGTTGGCATAATTACGATCCGGTTTTAATAAAATTCAATTCTGCAATATTGACACTAAAAAGATATAATCTTTCGTTTATTTCCAATAACCGGAAGTTTACAATTTACTTATTTAATAAAATGTACAAAAAAGTAGCCTCGAAAATCATCAGTTGTATAAAATCTTCACTGGGTGATTTTATATTATGAAATCCCTTCACATATGATTTTTAATCAATTTTTGATAACCAGAACTAATAGTCTACTTAAATAAAAATCCCTATTACGTAATCATTGTGTAAAGTTAAAGATATTCTGATATAAATTTTCTGACATTCTTTAATCTTCACAGGAAAATAGACCTGCAGTTTTCGTAATGCATGGTTTATTGTGCAGTGCGACTGATTGGGTTAGTACTGGATCGGAAAGAGGCCTTGGATTCATTTTAGCAGATCGAGGATATGATGTGTGGTTGGGAAATAGTCGTGGTACTACTTGGTGTAGGAATCATACACGCTTAGGCGCGGAAAATCCAAAATTTTGGGATTATAGGTAAATACGCATGTAGAGATGTACTGATCTAATTCCAAATATTTTCAGACAATACTGTTTTCTGTAAAAATTATTAAGAAATCTTCTTGCAATTTGTTCTCGTTCTAATTTAGTTCTATGGTAGATAGTTTTGTGAGCTTGATACTTGTAAGTCATTTAAATAATTCGGGATAACTAGATTCTATCAAATGTTTAGAGGTTTAAGCATGTTGTGTGCTAGACGAACTAGATGCACGAAGTGCAACTATCAGTTAACACTTCGAATCTCATTTAAACTTTTATTCATGAAATAAAGTGTAATTTAAAAACATTTAAAACATGACTTACATATTGGTTGAGTTAGAACCGAATAATAACATTATTTCTTCCGTCGGAAAAAGGCAGTCAAATAGGTAGCAGAGAGGATCGTCGCTGATTGGTGATAATCAATGGATAGCACAGCACGATGTTATCAGTGAGAATAGATCTAATTCGTAGCAAATCAATAGTTAGTAAAAGCGTATCTTATGAGACTATATAATCATGAATAAAGAAAGCAGATCGGATTAGATACGAATCCATTATGGCCGAAAGTAATTAGTAGAGTAGGGTTAATAGGTAATTAAGTCAGAGTACATTAAGCTAAAGCAATTTGGGAGGAAGTAGTGAGAAGTAGTGATCGTAACTTTGGTAGGAAATTTTGAGAGATCGAGTAGGACTCAAAAAAAAATGAATAGAAGTCCCAGAGTTCTCTAACATTATAATTAAATTAAATTAAATAATAATTAATTCCAAATAAAATCGTAAATAAGTTAAATTGAGAAATGTGTACCGGAAGCATGATAGTGTGCTGTATTGGATAATATTTAAATAATTCTTATAAGTATGGATTCTTTGCATAAAATAAATTAAATTGATTAGGTAATAAGTTTATTTATTGAGATAAATTAAAATAAATTGAAGTGAAGTAATAAGGTAACTGTGCGTAACTATAAAATAAGTTTGTAATGGTAGAAATGGTGAAAACTAAATAGAATAATTTTATAAATAATTCGAGAATCTATTTGACGAACTTGAGGTTTATTAATCTATTTGCACATTGTAATCGAATACAAATAGTATTTTATTTCATTATTTTAATGAGGTGTTATTTATTTTAAATGTACGAGTTATAATTATATTTGCATGTGCTCATTTCTTTAATAATTCTCAATAATTAATTAATTAATTATTTAATAATTAATCAATTATTTTGTCAAGTTTATCCATTTTTTTCTTCAACAGCCTTATCTAAGAAAGACAATTAGTGGATGTTAGGGCTGTGCAGCATTGTTTTCCTCCAATTATATTTTGGTTGACTGAGTCAGATAAAATTCAATACAAGGCTGGCAAGATTAATAATAATTACTAAATCTTGTGTTTTATTCTAAAACACTAGAGTGAATCGCAACATACCCCATTAAAAGGATTCTCTCTTACTCAAAAATGCATAATTTCGAAATAGTACTAAACAAGATTTTAATAGCAAAAATCTCCGTTACGTCTTGTTTCTTATTTTAGAAAAAAACAATTGTAGCATCAAATTTTCGTACTACATCGTATTCCAAATTGTGTTGTGATTACTATGAGATTCTGTTTCTAATTAAAAAAAATAATTAAAATCGTTAAATAGATATTTAAGTTATTGAAGTGTAGTTAGAGAACCTAAAACTTTTTAGAAATACATACAGCCGCCTATAGTACTATGTAAGATGGAACAGCTCTTCAATGTGCAAAGTGTGAGTTAGTGTAAGACAGTATTCGGAAAAAATAAATGCAAACGTTTGCTTATAATATTACATTGGGAACATCTAGAGTCGTACTAGCAAAAATTGCTAAAAATTGCTAATAAACTACGCATCTTGAGGTCATGGTACAATACGGCAGCTGTACTTAAACCATTATAATGCAAACAACTTTCATCTTTCAATCATACAAATTTTTTATTAATTGTATTTCGTTCTTACTCTTCTAGTTTTCACGAGATTGGTTATTATGATCTGCCGGCATCAATAGACTACGTTCGTCATAAAACACATCAGGATAAAATATTCTATATTGGTCATTCGCAAGGAGCAACTTCGTTTTTCGTAATGACATCCGAACGACCTGAATACAATTCACGTGTACGTCTTATGGTCGCAATGGCACCGGTCGTCTATCCCGCACAAATGCTGAATGTATTCTTTAGGACGATCGCCAAGTTCCAACCACAAGCCGAAGTACCGTCATTCAATGTTTTAAGTAATCGTTTTTCACTTAAGCATAAATGTTATATCAAACCAAACTACATGGTGGTACTAATAGAATTATAGAATTGCATAGAACTAGATATTCTATAAAAAGAAAAGATTTTATTGCAAAGAGGTTAAGCGTTTCAACTCTAATTTTTTTTTGTATAACAAACCTGTAGCTCCAGTGAACTTTTTTGCAATTTCAAGCAAAAATGGCAGATTTTAGATAAAATTTATTATTATTATGTTCCTTACAGAATTTTCTAGCCCCGCTGAAAAGTATTGAAATTAAGGAACGAGAAAAAGTGGCTAAATATCAGGATTTGCTACGCGATCTAAGGATCCAATATCCACGCCATTACATCAAATTGGTAGTCCTCACCATTGGAGTCATGGTAGGCGCCAGGTCCTCCCTAATAAACTATATTAAGGCCATTACGACTTGCGAGGCCAAAGCTGAAGAATTAGCTAGTCAGATGCAAAAAGCTGTAATCCTGGGCACTTTGAGTTTACTTCGGTCACACGGCCCGACAATGACGTAAGGACTTACTCTATTGTTTAGAGAGTCGTTACGTGACATCTGCCCAAAGAAGAATCTCGTGTATAATGTCATCTTTTAAAGGTACTGAAGTTGAGATTCTTTCGAGGTGCACGCTACGAAGCGAAACAAATTAATTATAACAATATAAGGCTGCAAGAAAAGCGTCCTTGGATTATCGTTCTCAACAGATATGCAAGCTAATAGTGGTGAAGCAATGAATGTGATGGAGTTAGACATCGAGGCTCCCAAAAGGTAGTTCGTAAATAAGAATTGGCAATATTCAAACAACTCCATCGGGATAAAAGTATGCACAGCCAATTTTATAATATCACAACATTTAACATTCAGCTTCCTAAGATCTACTGGCCTGCGATCTGAAACTGAGGGATTTATTTTTGCATGCCAAGATGGTATCATAAACACGCTTGTCTACCCTAAGAATATAATGGTCTTACATGTGGCAGATCCGAACAGCCGAGCATGCAAGTCTCAACCAGAGACGCTACTTACTATACTTTCCGCATGCCCGGTGTATGCTAGAACAAAATACATCCAGCGCCATAATTCCGCCTTAAAAGTGCTATATTTTTATCTGCGACATTCTTACGGTATAGACAAAGAACCGGTTGCAGCCTACGTCGTTAAGGATATTGAGACCGTAGTTGAAAATGAAGCCGTTAAAATCTTTTGGAACTACGATTTTCCTACAACCCATCAAATACCTGCAAACAAACCTGATATTGTGTTATTAGATTCCACTAGGCGTTAGATGTTCCTTAAAGAATTTTCTAGACCCGCTGATAAAAATATTGAAATCAAAGGAACGAGAAAAAGTGGCTTAATATCAGGATTTGCTCTGCCAGCTAAGAATCCAATATACATGCCATTCCATCAAATTGGTACTCCTTATCACTAGTCATGGGAGGCGCCAGGGCCTCCCTAATAAACTATATTAAGGCCATTACGACTTGCGAGGCGAAAGCTGAAGAATTAGCTAGTCAGATGCAAAAAGCCGTAATCCTGGGCACTTTGAGTGTACTTCGGTCACACGGCCCGACAATGACGTAAGGACTTACTCTATTGTTTTGAGAGTCGTTACGTGACATCTGCCCAACGAAGAATCTCGTGTGTGACGTCGTCTTTTTAAAGCTGCTGAAGTTGAGATTCTTTGGAGATGCACGCTACGAAGCAAAAAAAAAATAATGAATAGATAAAAAAGAAAACACTCAAATGATTTGATATATGCATAACACAATCTGTGAATATTTTTAAATTGTATAATCTCTCATAGTACGATATCTGAAAAACAATCCCCCAAATGCATCCTAGGGTTTCCAGGAAAAGTGTCACACTACTCATATGTTTCGTGCCTGTGCCCGTTTTTGTTCCTCTTTGAGTACGCCGCACAGTCCCTCTTAGATCTTTTCCGCAAAACGTGCAGTTTACCATCCAGCTGTACTTTAGACGATAAAGTAGATGGCCTACTACGAGAGTCACGAATGTTTCAAACTAGTTGGTCTAAAAGGAGGTTTACAAATTTCAAGTGCCTCAAAAGTTTTTCATTATTTTATCATTTTGTATATGACATGAGCGTTAATTGAACACATTGCCATCCCCCAGAAAAAGGTTTTCTCCACCACTTCAAAAGTTTTCGAAGGGCATGTGGGTGCATATTGGTCTGCATGATCCATTCCGTCTATAGATTTGGTGTATCTAAGTACCAGGCTGGTTTCGCTGTTAGCAATTAGACGCCACTTCTTCCTCCTCTAAAAGCAATTGACGTAATTAGCGGAATTGTTGAGCATTGTTATCATCCAGGCCAAAAGCATCGGACTTCTTTTTATTGCAGCAAAAATTTTCCTATTGGAAAGTTTACATTTTTTATGCTAATTGGAATTCCTTTCCGATTTGTTTAAATGGTTCCAGTTAGATAGCATTTCATTTTTAGGAGTACCTCAGCAAGCGGCAGACTTGTGTAATGCATGTCCGTGAACATATGGTATCCTTGAGCGTTGGGAACCTTTTCAAATTTTTAAAAATAAATGGGTACGTATTCAGGCAAATCTGGTCTTACTAGACTCTCTGTAGTAATATTGCCATAATTGGGTAGAATTTTGTACACATATTATGTTCAAGAATGTCTCAGCTAGGACATAAATTCGTATATCGACACTTATATTATTGTTTGGCATCAAATATTGAACAAATTTTTCATTGAAGTATGTAAAATTATTAGAAACGAGTAGAACCCTGGAGTTATATTTAGTACACCAATATTCTTGCACATTAGCAACAGGCATTGTTCCCATAATAAAGATCATTCCAATAAAAGCCCAGAGCTCATCTTTTTGAACATCACGCGAACTGAGATCCATACAGGGTTTTTAAGTAATACCTTCGATTGAAATTTGTTTCTTGCATATGTGTTTTTTTTATTTCATCAAAAATAATTTTAAAAAATTGAATAGATTCTGACCTGTTGTGGTCCAGTATTGTGGGATCCAATATCGAAGTTTATAGTATTTGGAGTATTTTCTACATTGAAAATATCCACGCTTTCATCATGCTGTGGATCTTCACCAGCTGAAACACTCGAATAGTTCTGGATGACTCAAGGGTGTCCTTGAGTGTTCATACCTGTTAAATAGTGTTTATACCTGTTTTGGACCTATAGTCGCCAAGGGAGTTATAAAGGAATTTACCATGTCTTTATATCGGCGCCCACGTAGTAAAAAGAGTACATATCTGACTTTGATCATCATCATCATCAGTGAAGGGGTAATC
>WYDF02268005.1:0-18406 GCA_009867245.2 Adranes taylori
AATTTTGATGAATTTATGGAAAGGTGCAATTGTGCAGAATAGTGAATAGTGAATCTCTTTCGTATCATTTAAGACATTATCCATTTTCGATTTAAGCTCTCCATTTGAGATCTTAAGACTAATTAAAAATACAAAACTTTTAGAAACTACAAGATAAGAAATTAGCAAACCTTTTCAAATTTAAATCAATAAAAAATGCTGGAAGCTTCACTTGTAGGAAGCTTAAGTTGAACAATTATTGTTGAAACAATAAATACATTGTAAACGTTGGTACAAGAGACTCAAAGATGGGTTAAGTTAGAATGTTATTGTGATTAGCAAATTGTTATGCGGACGGAAAGATACATTACATCTGTGATACAATAGCAGTAAGAACACAAAGTAAAAACAATGGTTAAGAGTAGTTTTGTTGAGTAACTAATTTTAGGGGTATCAGCAGAATTAAGCTGAATAACAGACAATCAATCAAGAATAATAAAGAGGCCAGCGAAGAGTATGTGTAAATATGTCAGTACTAGGTGGGTACGAGTCCATGATGCATGACAGTAACATTCAGGCTGTACGTAATTAGTAGAGTACACTTCACATGTAGATGGCGTAAAACACAGTACAACATAGTAGATTATTGTAAGTAGGGAAGCTAGAGTAGAAGGGGAAAATTAATAAACACTTACACAACAAGCTCTCTGGGATCAGTCAGTCAGTAAATCAATTAATGAGTGAGTAAAAACTGATTTGTGTATTCGCAAAGCAGTGACAATCTCGGAATGATTTTTGAATGTAAAATCCATGATTTAATTCGGATTGCAAATATAATTAATTATTAAATAAAAGATGATTAAAATAAAGCATCACGTTTAGTAGCAACAATAATCGGGAATAAATAAAGTAATTATGTCACTGCAACAAGAGTAAAAGTAAATTGGAAATCATAAGTTTAGTTATTAGCATAACGTAAAAATAGAATTCTTAAAGATCACTGTGAATAATTATAAAATAAGCTACACGAAAACTGTAACAAACTTTATTTTTTATTACTTGTAAAATATATTGATAATGTATGTACACCATTTTGAGTAAATTATTATTAGGTAACATTTGATTGTAACTAAACTGCTGTTTTATTATTACACATGGTGTAAATTACGTGAATGGACGAATTTTATGTGACTGTATATATGCATTTCAATAAACCGTATCAATATATTCTTATTGTAGTTTAAGCGTTCTGTGATTTTATTAGCCCAAACTGTAGAGGCGGGAACCATTGTTAAGGATTGAGTGTGACTATTATTAGTTCAGATTAAATCAGAAAGGAATGCTCAACGTTAGCAATGGTAATGTTTAGTGTTTTATTTGAAAGTATAGCAGAGGGCTTAGGAATTATAAGCTCACGATTCTGTCACAACAATCAAAATAATAACTCCTAAGGAGTGATAGCTAATTACAAGCAAGTGTTAAATTAGAGTGCATAGTTCTAAAAGTAAAATCGATCCTATTTTCTAGGAAGGATGGTCACTACGCTAACCCATATAAATACCCTTACTACTTCCAACAACACGTCGAAGAACAAGACTCTCCTGCCATAAATGAACGTGACAATATGGTTAAAAATATTATCTTTGAAATGATCTTTGATAGTCGACGTTGCATCATTTATCTGAGGGTCATCTAGAAATCGACTTTTTATTCGTTACAATTTTATGGTGTAGTCTGTGTCAGGCATTAGCTTTTTAGCGTCTTCTTCAACTATGTCAAATTGTATTATAGTGAAACAGCCAATTTAAGAAGAGAGGAGTATAAAGTTGAGTATGTATCTAATGTGATACGTGAGTCTTACAAATTTTTCGAAACAGCATTCATCCTCTCAAAAATTTTGTTCCAAAAACTATAAATAAAACAAATTCAAATTCGTCGAACTTTGTAAGCAAATTTTCAGCATTGCTCTCGAATTTCCGACGAAATTTTGATCCTCCATAATTTCACTAAGAGCTTCTAAAAGATTTCCGTAGTTATTATAAATTACTTTGACTGCATCTATTTGAGCATTACATTATATGTTTGACAATGTCTTCACAGTTCGATTGCTTAGATTGTTCAAGTACGCTCCATTTTTTGATAGACGTTGAAAGGTAATTATAAATATCCTGAACGTATGTAAAATAGTTTATTGAATCATTGCAACATTCTGCTCCTAAATTTCCAACTTTCCAACAGAAAGTGTAGCCTTCTCGTTTTTCTCTAGAATCTTAGCCTTCATGCCTTTACATGTTCCTGTTATATTCATGGCATTATCATAGGATTGTGTCCTACAGTCACCAAAATTCAGATGACCTACGTCTTGAAAAAAAATAAACAGTCATATCAGCTAAATATTCTCCAGAGTGATTCTCAATTGCAACATAACTTAAGACGCGTTCAATCGGTTCAAATGCAATTGGATCGAAGTATCTTGCGAATAAACGTAATTAATCCTTGTGAGAAATATTTGAGGTAGAATCAACTGGTAGTGAAATATTTAGATTGCGTAATGTGAGCAGATAGTAAAGTCAAAACTTTCTTAGCCAATAAACTTAATAGTTCCTTACAAACTATTTTTGAAATATAAGATGTTCTTATCAGACAAAAGCTGCCGTAATTTTTAAGGTGCTCCATTAAAAATGGATTAAAGTTCGCAATTAACTCTAAAAATCCAATAAAGTTTCTGCTAGCTGCTATCATCATTCGAGAATCTGAAACCTAAATTTCTTTCAACTAATATACAAATCACTGCGATAAATCGTTCCTAGACTTTACACCAGTTATTTTTTCATAAATTTTCTTCCAATCTATTGGACACTGAGTTTGTGTTTCTTCTAAGTAAATACGTTATCAAAGCATTTCTGAGTTCCGACGAATTCTCGTGGCTTTTAATCAAGGAAGTAGTAGTTTTCCTATCTCTTGTGGCCTTTGTAGCTAGAAGCTTGAGATTTTGATTACTGGACTAATGCAACTAACATTACCCTCAGTTGGTGAATGAACTGGTTCTATTAATCACTCTTGGTTCTATTTCTCACCGTTTACTTACCCATCGCTACATAAAGCCGTTGATTAAAAGTGTTCATCATCTGTGTAATTCTGTTTAAAAGCTCGGAAATCATCCTCAGAGTGCTGACAAATATAGGACCCTTCCTCAATGCATAATGCAACATCATCTGTTGTCAGCTCAAGCCATAACCCAATACCATTTTTTCTATTAAGATCCATATCAAATTCTGGGACACTAAGGATTCTTTAAATTATTTTACCAAATTAGGGAATGATGATCCTTATTAACAGAATTTAGAGCCTTCCAAATAAGGTAGAAGTTTTTACTTACATCAGATAACACTCAAACATTCTCGTTCTGTACAAGAGTACACTCTCTCCGCCCTGGAGAGTGATCTGCTAACTAAACATATAATATGTTCCTTCTCATAAAATACTGCCTGAGCCATAAGAACTCTCATCGCATGCGAATCTAAACGGATAATCAAAATTTTGACAGTTAAAATTGGAGCCGACAATAATTGCAGAATTGCAATCCTCTGACCACTGAAATTTTTAAGATTTGTGCATTAACTTTACTATAGGAGGCAAAATTGTGGACTAATCCGGTATAAATTTTGGACGCCAAGGAATCATACCTATCAGTCTACGCAATTCCGTTACATTTGAATGTGGTTTCAGATCCACAACTGGTTTCACTTGTCTACATTCAACCTACATTTATTTACTACATATTCCAAATATTTTAAATCTGGACGATAAAATTCGCAATATTTAATTTTCCTTATTTAATGAGCCTTATGGGCACGATCAAGAACCTCTTGAAGAATCGGAGAATGTTTTTCAAAAGTTGGAGTAATAACTACAATGTCATCTAAGTAAACAGAATCGTATGGTTCTAGTTTAGGGCCTAAAAACTTATCAGGCCGCAGGAGAATTATGGGGACCAAATGTCTTCTCTTAAAATGAAATGACCTTTCTATGGAATCGTAAATGCAGTTATAGCCCCCTGAACAATCCGCAAAAGCAAACTGGGATAACTTCTCCCCAAAATTTTGGCTTCTCAGCAATAAATTTCTAATCAGAGCTAGAAAAACTGGCGAGCTGAAATGGACGAGCTAGAAAAACTGGTGGATGTTAGTTATAGCTGCGAAGTCACAACTGAGGACAGAAACTGACAGAAAATAACGCCATCTATTGCAAACTTTCTCTACTACAGAGTAATGTTATATCCATATTGTAAAGTGGTTGCTCATAATCACCAAGTATTATGAGACTTATTAAGTCTGCAATAATACAAAATAGTTCCTTATTTCTTTCTCTCCCAAATGAGTAAACTACAATTTGAATAGATTTAAATAATCAAATGAAAAATAAAAATAGCGATAATAACGTCGTCTGTTGTAAAAATATTGAATAGATAAAACCCTTGTCCACAAGCTAAAACAAGTAACGCAAAGTAAGGTCTGGTCCAGCAGTATTACAAATAAAACGTTACAACTTCTTCAGTAAAGTTTTTCGCCAAATTAATCGAACTTTGATTTAATAATTCACTTGTTAAGACTTCCGCCTTTTCATCTAATCGCTCATGATTTGTTGGAATAATGAATTGAAGCAACGAGGGTGTCCTCGAGACCTGCACCGATTTTCACTGTTACAATTATTTACTGTTAGGTAAAGTAATGCGAATATGACCGCCTTTACATCAGAAGAAGTGCCATCTGCAATGAGTTATTTTATGGTTTATATTTATTATAAATTATATTTGTTATATAATTTTCAAGAACTCAGTTAACAACGTTTTTCTATATTCTGGTAAGAATATAAAATATTTTCTCTTTTATTATAAATTCTAAACTATACTTTTTAAAAATATTCTTCTCAAAGACGCAATAAAAAGTTATTTATATATCAAAATTTTAAATATTCTTATATAATATTCTTATAAATCGTAGATTGTGCTAGTTATTATTCCTAGTGAACCTACATTCTTGGATAAAATATGGTTTAGTTCGTATGAGTAAGTAAGAATTATTTAATATAATATGAGGCTGGAATATTTTCTACTTTCGTCGTTTTCATTTATCTTCTAAACCAGCGTTTGCTTAGTACTTATTTCAAATTTGCAATATATTAGGATTATTCCCAATATAACGTATGACACAAAAGTTTTAAGACAAAAATAACCCCGATGTGTATTTCCAACGCATACCACGCATATTCAGTTTAGTTGAAACAAAACCCTTACTATGGATGAAGTCAGTTAAGAATCAGTAGAGGTTATTTAAATTTATTAAAACTAAGTGTGTTAATTATTATGAAACTGTATCGATATTTAGGGATTCCAAAATTGCTTAAAAAAGTCGGCCATAGTGGATGCATTTCTGGCATCGGTGGAACTGTTTTCAATACCCCTCTACAAGCATACTGTGTCACTACATTGGTCTGTTAAACCCACGTTCTACACCGTGCAGCTATCGCGACTTATTTAAACAATCTGAAATTCATTTGTTTGATTATAACTTTGTATAGCTGTATGCCTATAGTACTTTATTAGATCTAATTTAAATTATAAATGCAGTTTCTAACAATCAACGGTGAGATAATTCAATTAGGTGGCTACTCATCCAAACAATTAGGAATTAGTAATCCACCAATGCCAGAAATGCATCTACCCTGTGCCCTACTTTTTTAAGCAATTTTGAAATCCCTAAACATCGGATGCGGCTTCATAATAATTAAAACACTTAATTTTATCAATATTCTATAAATAATACTATACAATTATCTATTAAATTTATTAAGTTCAACATAACGTACCATTAGATTTACAGGGTGGAGCAAGAGTACGTACTATTCCAATACTTGGTGTGTATGATTGGTAATAATTTGACATTTTTGGGATTTGTCATGCTGCCAAATAAGCATCTTTTAAAACAATCAAAGTAATCTGTAGAAGTATCAAAGTAATCTGCACAACACTTCTCAAGTTACAATTGTTTTTGTCAAAACGTTGTTAATTTCATATTGTAAATTAAAACGTCGCTGTGTCCAAACGCTTCGAGTTTTATAAATAAAATTTGTTGTACCGATTGGCTAAGGTCAGAAAATAATAACAGAGCCTTGTTTTTATTATCAGATATAGAAGGTGGTCAGCATAAAAGTGTCAACTTTACCGACTTCAAAGTGGTATTTCTCCATTTTCTTAAATTGACCAACCTGTATATTTTACAAGAAGTGCTGTAGAATTAATGTTTTCATCGATCCATATGTAATGTTCCTATAGCTATCTTTAGCGGTTTTTACGATAAACATGAAAACTTAAAATTATTATGTTATACATATGCATATAAGATATTAATCCAGTTAACGAGAAAATTAAAAAAAAGATAAATGAAAATAAGAAAGCAAAAATGCGAGTTGTCAGATTAAATTGCCAAAAGTGCAGTTAATATTGTTTGTTGTATGTAATAAATGAATTATTCAAAAACTGATTTAGTATATATGATATTCATATTAGGTGCATCCGAAAGGATCCCATTTTTGGCGAGTAGAATTTATAGGGAAAAATATCCAGAAGGGAGACATCCGGAAAGAAAGTTTTCAAGAAGCTATTGACAAGATTTATAGAGACTGGAAATGTATGTTACATTAAAACCAAGAGACCTGAAAGGGCCACAACTGAAGAAAATGAGTTAACCATTCTATTGTCAATTACAGAAAATCCAAATATAAGCAAAGAAACATCAGTGAAAATACCAGTCTAAATAAAAGTTCAACGAATTTTGAAAAAGAAATCGATTGCACCCTTACCATATTCAGTTACATCAAGAGCTTACAGAAGAGGATTTTGACAAACGTGTTGTATTTTGTAACTAGGCCAGTCAAAAGTTTGAAGAAAATCCATCTTTCTTTCTTTATGTATTATTTTCTGATGAGGCAACTTTCACAAGAATGACTCCGTCAAATGTTCCTCCTAAAATGTAGTTGCAGCATGATGGAGCACCACAGCAGAATTCTATTGTTGTACGAGATTAACTTAATAACACGTATCCCAAGAGAATAACTGATCTTGTAAAATGGCCGGCTAGGTCACCCAATATTACACATCCCGATTTCTACTTATGGGGATATGTAAAAGAAATGGTATATGCGGAACTTATTAACGCTTTTAGAAGCATAACATCTCAACGATTCAAACTCGGCAAAGTTTATACATTTATACTGACCATCCTGTATATCTCATAATAGAAACAAGGTACAGGTATTATTTTCTGAGCTTATCCAATCGGCACAACACATTTTATTTCTAAATCTCGAAGCGTTTGGACACATCGACGTTTTAATTTACAATATGAAATTAAAATTTTTTGACAAAAACAATTGTAACTAGAGAACCGTTGAGCAGATTACTTTGATACTACAAATGTTAGAAGATACTTAAGATTAAAACTCTTAACTATAAAATTAAAATATATAGGGTACTCCATTTAAAAAAGTAAACTTCTTCATGTAACACTTTTTTGAAACACCCTGTATACCTGAAAATATTTTTAGAAGATGCTTATTTGGCAGCATAACATATATCTAAAATTTCTAATTGTTACCAATCATACACACCAAGTTATTGGAAACGGACGTACTATTGCCCCACTCTATATGTAAGTTAATTCATTATGTCATCAACTCTTAATTATGTCATTACTAGAGAAATAAATAGAGAATTACATTTTAGTTTTAGATTTAGTCAGCATTTGAAAAATTGATAAGGAACAGGCTGTGGAATACGTGTAGAATAGAATGGAGAAGGTTGGTATTGATAGGAACATTAATAGAGTAATTAAACACATGTATGAAGGGATTATGGTAAAAGCTAGAGTGGGTGAGAATATTTAGAGTGGTTAGACGTGAAACAAGGTCCGTTAAGTGCAATTTTTTTGACTTAAATGTATCGAATCTGGAAAGTGTATTTATGAAAGGACATGCAGGAGGGTTTATTGTTGGTGGAAGAAAGATAGGGTCACTGCCTTATCCGAACGACAGTGTTTTCCAGGAAAGAGGGAAGACGTGCACGAAATGATTAAAATAGTTAGCAAATAGGATAAGAAGTGGTTGTAAATATGAAAAAGATAGAGATAATGGTATGTCAGCGGAGGGGTAGAGATACTAGAATGAATGTTTTGTTTATGAAGGGTCAGCAAATTGATGTGTGAAAAGGTACAAATGCTTAGAAAATGTCGAAATATGAATGAAAGATGATGTATAATATGTCAGAGAAATCGGTGAAATGTGTGTATGACGAATGAAACAAGGAAATGAATATAGGGGTTCATGGAAGCGTGTCGATGAGAGATAGGGCACATGCTTATGCGAGTTTAGGATGGTTGATGGAATGGAATAAATGGAGGGGAATTTGTGAGTAAAGAGATGGTGGAGAAAATGAAAGACGTTAAAATCGAGATTGGGAAGAGTGTATAAGATTATTTGGTATAATGGGAGATATGAATATATTAGGCCAATAGAAACAAAGGCGAGATATTTGGCTAAATAAAATATGGAGGATAAGAAATCAAGCGCTAAATTTAGATGTGTGAAGTGTCGATTGAGTGATATGTGGTATGGAGATGTAGGATATATAGTCAAGGAAACTATGCAAAAGGGTGCGTAGGAATCGAATGGATGGAGAAAGAGCAGAAAATGGCGCATAATTTGGAATGGTATTTAGGATAGGATGAAATGAGATAGGAATAATAAGAAAAATAACAGAGGATAAAGGGAAGTTTATGGAAAAATATGATAAATCTCCTCTCTTTGAGAAGACCATTAGAAATTTACGCTTTGGTTTATAATTATTTTTAGTTGCTTATATTTTGTGAATTGAGTCTTTTATTTAGTTACGTAAGCAATGTAATATTTGTAAAGTTGTGTTTAGTATTAATTATAATTTGTAAAGAGTAGGTTAATAAATACATATATCATAGGCGCCAAATAGAATCTCGTGAGTCCACATTTTATAGAAGCTGCGACAATTTCGCGACAAGTTATTAGTTGCCTACAAAGAATCATCATAATTCCAGTATACGTTTACCACATGGTGTTGTTGTTCTTATCAGTGACGTAGGGAATAAAGTTTGTGAATTTATTGCCATCAAAATTACCTAAATATGCCTATGCAAAAAGTTATTGAACAGCTTGGGTGCATAGTAATTAATCCCGATTTTACTTTTCGCTACTCTAAGGAAATCAATTTTTATATCAGTCAGCCAAGATTCAGGATTAGCCAAGATTCTTACAGTCCGTGGCTGCAGATGTGCAGTGACCCCAACATGGTACTGCGTACGTTATCACGGATAATACCAAAGAATGATATGCAGTTTTTACTGTTTCACTGTTTGTTAATAGCTTCAAGGATAACAGAATAAAGGGATTATTAGCTACAAATTTCGTATGTTAGATCCAACGGAGCCCGGAGGCCAGAAAAATACTAAAATTTAAAGCACACTAATGTGCACATCCAGCAAAGCAGATCTTCTCGTGCCATTCAAACATATGGCTGCCTGTTTCATTAAGTATGATGTTAATAATTTTATGCTATTCTCATTGAAACCATAGCATGTTAACTTTTCGTCAAAAAGATTGTGGCAACAAAGTCAAATGCCTTCAACTACAAAATGTCTCCAAAGTGTGTTTCAGCTTCGAAATCTTTAAATACAGAATTGCATCAGAAGTACTTCTCCCACTACTGAAACCGCACTGAGTGTCCGAGTATATTTTCCCTTTCACAGTACTCTACTATTTGGATCTTTAAAATAACTTCCATTACTTTTGCCATAACTAGAATTAGAAAAATTGGACCATATACATCAGGTGTTTTAGAGATTCCTTTCTTTCGCAACGGCGCTACTCTAGTTTTTTAACGCTTTACGAAATATAATATTGTCGAAAACCTAATTAAATAATTTTATTCCAGGGCTAAGGATTAAGTTTCTCATATATGTTATTAATCTAGTATTTAGACAGTAGGAAGCTACACAATTACTTAATTTGAGTGAACTTTCAACAGCTCGCGTCTGTTTATACATAATTCATCTGAAGGAAAAAATGGGATGTTTTATTGTCAACCATTTCATAATAATAATAATAATTGACCCATAAATTATAAATTCAAAATCATAAAAGGTAATTACAACTCCAATTTCTAAACCTTCAATTTCCAAACTAATTCCAATTCTAAACCCCCGCCGTCCATTCAATACAACACATTTTCTTTCCATCTTAATCAAAGGTAAGGCCATGTCTATCACCCACACCTATCACCCTTTCAATTCTCTCCAATCACTCTTTCTTCTTCTATCCATTCCATCACCCCACGCTCTCTCATCCAATGTAACCAAGTGTCTTCATTCAATCTACACACTCTCACATCCTGTCTTGCTCACTCACCTAATACCTATTGCCCCACTCTTCGCTACCACACCTAAACCACCTCGCTATCATGCTTTTCTCTTTCATGCTCAGTTCAGGTCTTAAATAATGTGCCATTCTATCCTTCACCATTATCCAATCATATTTACCATTAAACTTACCCCCTATTATGCTTGCATTCCTCTCTTCATTTTCCAAATCCACCAGCCGCTCACAAATATCCTTGACCAGTTGTTCAGCATCTACTAGCCTTTCTCTCCATCTACTCATTGACTACCCAATTCTTTCATATATCTTCCTTCTACTTTCTAACCACTTATTTCTACAACTATTTATTCCATTCTCCTTCATTCCCAAAATATATATCTCCTTGGCCATTCTTCTCTCTTCATCCATCCAAACTTTTCCCTCAAAATTCATCACCTTTCTCACACCTGTTAGTCGAAATTTACTTCTTCAGGTTTCTTGTAACACTATTTCGTACGGTGTCGTTCACTCCAATCCGAGTATCTTCTTTATACATCCCGCCTGCACTCTCTCTATCATTTTCCTCTCAAACACCACCCACACTTCCGCCCCATACATCATTACGTTCTTCAAACACACATCCATGATCGTCATCATCATCATCATCACAGATTCCCCAAATCTCACAGATTCCCAGTTCTCTGCTTCGTCTATTTAGACTTTCGGTAGTCATTCCCGTCTCCATATTTGTGTCAAAATTATAGTCGTCAATGGCAATTTATTTGAGATCTAGTATGATGTTATGTAGAATGCATGTATTCAATTGCTTTGCCTCAAATACACCACTTTGCATACAACATTTCAAAAGCAGATTCAATACGGTTTCTTGTACGTCAGAGGCGTTTATTGAAATATTCACTTTTTGTGGCCAAATTTCTTGACGGAAATGATCGCATTATATATTTTTTAAAGAATATGCCTCATCAGCTATTAAAATATATGGCGAACACATTGTAGTATCTTCTATAATATCGTGTGGTGAGAATATTTAGTTTTCCATTCTCTAGCAACTTATTCAAAGATGAATAATGAAAAGTCCTCCATCGCTTTTTTTACTTTTTCCGCCTACTTCGATGATAATAAATCTTTTATTTGCATCTGTTTCATGTTAAAGTGAAGTTAGAATTTATTGCATCAAATCTTTCTTATTTATGAATATATTGAATAAAGTCAATAGTGATTTTTTTATTATTGTATTAAATTAACGTGATTGTATTGTGTGTTATAAATTGTTTCACATTAGGTCAATAAAATCGTACATTATATTTTCCATTCCCTTTAATAGCTGGGTGGGTTAGATGTAAAGTAAAATTTATTTGTCAAGTACAAATCCATCTCTTTATATTGTCTCGGACAAGAAACCACGTGACATTATGACTCCTGTAAAATGTCCTTTGAATTTACTTAATTTTACATATGGCATCGACGATATAGACAATTCTTTGGAAATCGCAAATAGTAAATAATTGAAATGTTTTATTAAATAATTTCGAAAATGTAAACATAATTAGTGAAATTTGAAATAAGCAGTGTGCAAATTATTTTCAGAAAGTTACAATTAAACGTAATTTTCATCGCTAATTTTTTAGTTAGGTACAACAAAAAAGCTCTCATTTTATTATAAATAATATATCACACACAAATGTACTGTTATTCAAATTTTCTTCGTATACGTTAAGGATATCATTTTGTTACGGTTCACTGTGCCAAATCCATCAACTTTATTTTTGAACAGAAGCTATTACAATCTTGTTTATTGGGTGGATACTTATGTCCGATATTTCGTTTATATCTTCGGGGCGTTGTAAGATGTTACGTAGAAATATTGGTTGTGTAGAAAAATATCTTTTTCCTCCGCTCAGGTACACGCGCTTGTATCACATATAACATATAACATATAACATATAACATATTATTTCCGTTGATAAAGTTATATGAGAGTTTTCCCCATGGAAGCATTTTAAAGATAAAGCTTTTAGTGACATATCACTAGCATACATAAAAAACGTATTTTGGAATACAAAAACGAGCAATAACACATTTTTTTTACATGATATAGTATAAAATTAAAAGAATACAAAAATTTAAAACATATTCCTTTAATTTGGCGTCTAACTGCTTAATAGGTAGAAATGCTTAATACATAAAAGCTTATCGATGGCGAGAGAGAAACTATGGATGAGGATGTAGAAAGTGGAAATATCAGAAAAAATAATTGGGATTGTAAAAGAAATGTATGCAGAGACAAAAGTAAGAGCAAAAGTAGGAAACTACTTCTTTGAATAGTTTGAAGTAAGGAAGAGATGTCCAATGTATAAAAAGTAAATGGAAGTGAATCACTTCCATTTGCTCTTCATTTAATGCATATGGAGGTCCTTAGCAGTATGAATGAGAAAAAGCTAGCATGGCTACGGGTTCTAATGGCTATATGGTCGTCTTCATTGCACTTAATATCTCTATAGATGGTACAATGTGGCCTTAATATTAGCTGTTTCTCATATAAGATGCTTAATGCACATATCAACAACGTACGGTATGCAACATTAAGAGCGTCAAACTATTACATATAAAGTTAGTTGCATTAAAAAAATAATTCATAATAATTCATCAAAGCCGGAATGCTTCTTATAAAGAGGATGCTAATGATCCCTTATAAGAATGGGTGAAATGGCGTCATACATCTTGAACAAGCCATTTCTTGTGAATACTGATATTACGTACCAGATTAATATCTATCAATATGTTTGCTTGTCATAAAGGAAGATTCACTTCCATTTACTCTCTATTCAGTAGTAGCTATATTAAAGTAATGTTAAGCTGAATCGCATTTTCTATGCTTTGTACGAAAAGGTACCTGCGACAGTAAGGGGGGATCGCGACGTTACCCTATTCAAAGATCTACTGTTTCCATGACACGTTGAGGAATAACAGTCTCTCCAAAATAATATTTGACAATAATATTTCAATAGTTTCTCTAAAAATTCAAAGTATAGATTTGTCCTCATTTCTGTTAAGTTTGTACAAGAAATTCAGGACGCATAGACCTTGTGAAGAGTTGTTAACAATAAACATGTTGTATGATAGTGCAAAACCCGAAAAGTAGTAACTAACATTTAGAGAATCATTCAAGCTTCTAGTTATGAAGTAAAATAGAACGTGAATACATTTTAAAAGCATCTTAATTAGTTCAGAATTACAGTATATACATAGATTAAGTTCAGACGGAACGAGATTGTTTCCGAAGTGCTTAGCGTTGAAATTATCGGACGAAATGAATAGTTAGGAGGTGTCACTTAAAGAACGTCAGTGGCGGTATAATAACATTAAATTGAGTGTATGATGTGTTGACACTACCCGCGGACGCAGTAATCGATAGCAGAAGTGCGCTACGCCAGTGTGTAAATGACAAAATTAATTTAATTGATAATTGATTGATAATAAATGAATGGACGCTGCGTGTAGTTTATTGGTATAGGTACCACTAGCACATCTGATTTGATTGACCTCAATTACGATCAAAGGTAATTAACCTGACAGGAGTATAGACACATAAGTGGAATACATGGACTAAATGTGTTTGTATTAGAGGGGAATAGCAAAGATTCTAGAATGTATTTATTATGTACAAATGAATCATATAAAAAATATACATATCGATAAGTGGAAGTATGTATAAAAACTATGCGCAGCACAACAGTAAGGGAGAGTAAATTCAGGCGACCGCCGAACATCGTGATGCCCAACTAAGTAGGGAAATAATCGGGAAGAAAATAATATTAGAATAATAATTAAATAAAAAATTAAGTATGATCATCAATTTTTTTATTATGAATTCGTCTAATGTAACGCGATACTTAGCATTAATATTTTTGGGAATAATTCAGATAAATTAACTTGAGTATAATTTTGATGAAAAAAATAAAGTCGAGTTTTATTAGTTGATCAAGGTACAGCTAACTTAAATATCAATAAATAATGAAGTTAATGGTGCGTTACTCTAAAGTAATGAATAAATAGTTTCTGCACAGCGGCAAAATCTGTAAGTACCTAGTTTAACATTTCTTTGATGTAACCAAATATATCATAAAGTCACTTTTAATCAAGTGTTGATTTATTTTATTAATTGCAAAGCGCTGATTATTTTAGTTTGCGTACGGTAATAAATGAGCATGTCATTGGATTGCATGTAAACATTTTTAACGATCAATACAATTCAATTAAGTTTAATAACAGTTTCATTTCTACTGTCTGAATTATTAAGGCTTATGACTATCGTTATTATATTGACGTTACCAGTGATTACTCAGCCACAAAAGGCACAATTAAATCTAAACGGTACGTCCACTTTAGCGACGGTCCGGCCTAGAGTTTTATTCTAAATTAAGTGTGGCTAACTGGGGGATTTAGATTAGATCATTCCGCATCAATTGGTCAATTAACAGCTTTGCTAAAAGTAACTAAACTAAAGCGCTTTCTTATAAAATAACAAAGGAGTTCAGGCACCTATAATTGTGAGTAGGGGATTGCTGCTCTAACCCATATAAAAGTCCCCTCTTACCCATGTCACGTCAGAGAGATCAAGCCTAGCCCAAAAAATTACGTAACAGTATTCCAAAAACTCCATATTTAATCAAGTTGTTAAGAAATCAAGTTGTCAATATATTTCATGATAATGAACATCCCTTCATCAGGACTGTTTCAGTTGATATGGAAGTCAAAACATATTGAACGTACGTATAGTTTAATTTTTGTTTTTAAAAACATTGTATTTTGATAATGTTAATTAATCTAAATAATTTCCACACTGAGGAAATTGTTATGAAAGAACATATATTATATTTAATAAATTAGCAAGGAAGACTTTCCATTTCCCTTCTAACGTTTTCATATCCTTAATGCCAGAACGGAGAGCCTATGCTAAACTATAAATTTATTTAATTATAAACTGGTAAACAAGCTTCACTGCGTTTACTTTCAAATTAAATAAAACATTTCTGATGAAGGGATGGTCGTTATCCCAAAAAATCTCAACCAACTAATTGATTACAGCTCCTTAAAATCTGCGTGCCAATTAAATATTGTGTTTTTAGAATACAAATTAATCTTCTCATGTAATATATAATTTAGAAAAAAGAACAAAAGTGAATAACTACGTATTCATTTCATTTTAAGAACATTAAAAATAGAAGATAGTTAAAACAACAAATTAAAGAAAATAACATGCTACATTAAAATGCTCTGCAAAGAGTAATTGGAAATTTGGAAAACAAAGTCGGAAATAGGTAGCACTTTTGTGTTTTAGTACTTATGCAGAGTAGCTGCGACATCTCTTTTATATTTTACGCGTATCATACGCTACTCCGCTTCGTAGCGCATTTACGCAGAACTCATTTAAATATTATACAGAATTTAATAATACATTCATCCGTGCTTATTAAAACCATCTGTCGCTTTTAGTCTTGACTTAAGTTGTATACAGACTTGGAAAGTTACACTGATATGAATTATGCTTTAGAATTATTATAAAGAAAATTTATAAAATGATGTAAACTAATTTCAGCATTTGCGATCGTTCATATGGGAAGGAATGTCCATTTTCAACCAGCTAATATTGTTCGGGAGAGGAACAAATCACGTTTTCAAGTCAAGGCATCAAATTTCACCATTACATCCGCAGAAAAGGTTGTAATAATATGATTCGTATAATATTGTCACCTACTGAAAAATTTCGAAAGTGTTAAACATTATAAAATGCACTTTATGTAAAAGATATGTAAACAAGTGCAATTATGTATGATAGACGGAAAGAATCATGTTTTGTTCCGTCGGCAAAGAATAAGTTGCAGAGAACAAATACTTCCAAATTATGAGGAAAGCCGTAGTGTACAGGCGCGAATAATAATCAATAAATGTTAATTATAACGCACCTTATTGTATCAAAGAAGCAGGTACTAATTACCCTTCTCGAGTATTAATTGTTGCGAGGCATCCATAAAATTATTAGTCAGCAGTACCAAAATATTCTGATTGGTTATATATACTTGGTAATAATCTAGATCAAAATTAGAAGGGTCAATTTATGCAAAATCAATAGAAATCAATAGAATTCTAGCTGTAATCAAATATTGTGGCAGCAATTTGTTGTAATCGGTTAGATAAAGTTTAAACAAGTCAAGCTATTGAAAAACCGCAAGCTTTTGTTCGATTCCCTCTCTAAGTTTGATCATATTAAAACCTACAGTTTTCTAAGACCAGAAAGAAGTTAGTTTTGATAGCTAGTACCACGTGCCACACGTCGTATGAGCTTTAACAAATTATCAGTGGGTTAGTGTCATGGAGTAGTTAATGTAATTTACATAAGTCAGTTTTTTAAGTGAATTTAGTCCGATTATTATCTTATTGTTTACATTTTATTCTTTAACTTCACGTATAATTGATAGTGCATTATTCTTTGCCGTGTGATGGAAAACATGTAAGCATAATTTATTATTATTTTATGAAGTTAAAAGCTACAAATATTTTATGTCTATTTGATTTATTCGATCTTAACTAATTTTATTTAATTTATTTTGATTTAATGGAACTTTATTTTAATTCATATTGTTGTTGTTTTATTTGAAAGTTATTTATAAAAGTTAAAAAATAAACTTATTTTATTTAATGTGATTATTTCTAAATCAGACTTATCATTACATTATTTTATTTCTTTGATTCAAATTTTACTGATATTGATTTAACATTTCTTCTATTCCATTATACTTACGTTTGTTAAATGCTTTTTTATTTCAAAGCGTGTCCTACAAGTTGTAGCTAATTCCTAAATAATTAGAAGTGAATTATAGTGTAAGTATTTCAGTGCTCGGTCAGTTTTTGGATCCTGGTTCGGTGTAGAGTTGTTCCTACATTACAACGTTTCTGGAATAATTCCATCCCAGTCATTGTTGCATTACCTCATTTTAACATCAGCCTTACACGATGCAGGACGATTACCGTCCCTACTGCAACGTGGCAATTTGGTGGAGGCGCCGTACATTTAGTTTTCAGAATTCTCCGAAATTTTACAATGTTAATTACCCTCCTCTGACAATTTACTGGAAGCTTCCAGGTTCTATTTTTTCTGTAGGGCTAATTATCCCCCTGCGACATTTGGTGTAGGTGCCGGATTTCTTTATTTTGGTAGGGTTCTTCATAAGTTTACTGAATTTCGAATTTTTTATGTAATATTTTGTGAGATGATTACTAATTTAATGCGATTTTACCCCTCATATTTGTTGGAGTCGCTGGTTTTTGTGTATTTTTTATTATTTTTGTGTATTTAAGTTCTCCGTATTTTTACAATTTTATTCGGTTTGAATTTATTTTACGATTATTTTGTTGAAATTTTTGTGACCTATGTTAAGATTTTGTTTGAATTTTTGAGAATTTTAAAGTATCCCAAACTAGCAAATGCTTCTGCTTAAGTTTTTAAACATTAAATATTTATTTAGAGGTTTATTTACATTATTGAACTATCTCTCAAGATTTAATTTATTTTATGAACGCATAATAATTAATTTCGGACGTTATAATGACTGGTACATTATACAAAGAAAATACGCCTATGAATTGCGAATATATTGCATTTTAAAATTTATTTTATAGTGAAAATAATTTATTTTATTAATATTAGGAATTTGTTAACATTTTTATTTATTTTGTTGAGACTAGTTGCTTATAGTATAAAAGCATTAATTTAGCTGTCTAGTTGTGTTTTTGCAAATGTATTGTGACAAATAAATTATTTTATTTATTTACTTATTTATTTATTTATTTATTTATTTATTTATTTATTTATTTATTTATTTATTTAATTATTTATTTATTTACTTATTTATTTATTTATTTATTTATTTATTTATTTATTTATTTATTTATTTATTTATTTATT